>NQII01004835.1:44992-140379 GCA_002778355.1 Clitarchus hookeri | reverse complement strand
CCCAGACTGTTCCAATAAATCGTAGCGCCAGCGGCTTGACGGGGGACGGGTCAGCACTTGGGCGAATGGAACGCCCGACAAGTTAAAAGCATTAGAAACGCGAGCGCGTCCCGTCTCCCTGTGCTGCGATACGCACGAAGAGCAAGACGGCGCGTAGCGGACCGCTGGAGGCTGTGGGTCGAGTCTGCTGCGGGTGATTCCGGCCACAGTGCCGTTGAAATGTGCAGCGGTTGCACCGTCTTCGTTCCGGGGAGTGGTTGCCAAGTATAAGCCGTCCCGAAATTCAACACTGTAAAAAAAAATCTTAATTTTACTAATAATTGTTTTGCACATTTACGAACCTTTGTAAAATTTACTCTTCGTAATGTTATAAAGGTCATATTTTTAATGTATCTAGAAAAATGTTTGTGCTGGGAAGAAACCACTTTAAACCGCAAAGACAAATTTACAAATTACTACATTCTGTAAAAAAATGTTTACTTATGATAATTGAATAGGTTTACGAATTGCATGCTGCCAAACAACAATAGCAGAATTCAGAACGTGCGGAAGGAAATGTTTCCTTTTAACTTCTTTCGAGTGTAGAAAACTTAATAGCCAGTTACCTTTAAGTTCCTAAAAACTATAGATGTATGTGGTCATGTGATTATGTGCCTTGCCCTTATCCAATAGTTTTTGCAGCCAGCTGAATATCCTGGACTAGTATATTAAATGCTAATAACTATCATCCCGACGACGTTCATAAATTCTGCAATTGTATAACTGCAAATGTGCAGTCGCTAACCTCAGCGGTGTAAGCTCTCGTTTCACCTCTGTATTCGTAAGTAATCTTGGGTTTAAGTAGTGTCTAAATGAAATAGCCTTCAATATGTAACATGATATACAATCTTTAGTTCTCGTCTATCTTAATAGCAGTAAGGTTACTTCTTCTCAGGTTGGGAAGATCAATGTTAAAAGTTTGGCAACTAAACATTTTTGCCACTAGGTAAGCGCTTGTGTCGCATGTGTACTAGATTTCTCGCTATTTTATACGTTAAAAAACAGGATAATTGCAATAAACATTAATCATATATAAAATAACGTCGTAAATAAGTAAAAAAGTTCTCCTTTATCATTCGCGTTTGGATTAAAATTTTAATTAAATGTCACGTTTTGGAACACTGCGCACCTGGCGGTGGAAATTTCCCCTACGCCAAACTCTCCCATAATAAATCTCGTTTTGCTCCCAACCTGAGTAGAACTAACCTTAACTTCGGGCACCCATCGAAGCAGCAAGGGTGGAGATACCGCAGACGGACATCCGAAGTCTGTTCCTTTCAATGCGGCATCGTATAGTAGCGGATATGTCCGCCCGTGATCGGGATACATGGTACTGTACTGATTACCCCGTGTTATTTACATCATACCAGGCGGCAGCAGTAATAATACCACTTGTGTCTGAGTAGTATCCCGTTCAATTAATATGGTTGTGATAGCTCACGTTCTTCATTGTGCTGCAATTTAAGAAGCCCAGCCGTGCGTGTATCTTAAATGATATAAAATAGACAATTATAGTAAAAACAATCCGTCAACTGAAAAGACACAAATGATAAATAAATTTGAGAATAATTACTGTTTCGGTTAGTGTTTCAAGTCACAATATCTATATGATGTCTACAGAGCATAAATACAAAAATATGGGTGTATACGAGGTTTTTAACTACACGTTCAGCTAAGAAGTCAGCAGAAGTCATGCATTTTGTTTCTAATATCAAATTGAATTCGTTAATAAATAAAAAAATAAATTTTACATGTTGCAGAATAAATATAATTATGGCAACTGCTGTGAACGATGAGAAACCAAAACAGATATTGCGATTTCATAGATGACGCTATTAGGCAGGAATCTGATATTTGGCTGCTGCATATAGTGAAAAGAGAAGTGCATGTCATATTTCCAATTTTGTAATTCATTATTAGTAGAGGCCGGAAAAAATTCGCGAGTACAATTACCTATAGGCTAGACTGTACAGTGTCGTGTACAATAACGCAGATAAAAACACTCATTGGTGTGTTGTCACAGCGGAAGGCGGTGGTTGGGCCTGCATTTTGTCCCGTGTTTCTTATTGGTTCAGGGTTCTTCAGGAGGTGTTAAATAACGCGTGGACCGATTGCAGTAGTAACCTGAACCAAAGAGTTTTTTTTATTCTAGCTTGACCCTAAATGAAACCGCGAATTTTCCAGGTCTCTAATCATTAGTTATTTATCTTAACTTCGACAATAAAATAATTATTTTCCAACATCTGAAGTTAAAAATAATTTTTAGTTAAGGGGTTAATTGAAGCTAAGAAATTTTTTACTACTGTTTTAGGGTACTATATTTATATATTTTTTTATAATAAACTTGCTTACTAGAGGAAATCTCTCTCNTTTTTACTACTGTTTTAGGGTACTATATTTATATATTTTTTTATAATAAACTTGCTTACTAGAGGAAATCTCTCTCGAAATTTCTCAGCAGGCGTGAAGGTTATATTGTGTGGGGATTAATCTGGCAGTTATAAAATTCCCACTCTTGAATTATTTTTTTGCTGACTTTCGCTCAGGACGTTCCATATTTGGGGAGAGGGGTAGGGTATAAAGTAATAGCACCTCCACTGTAATTAAGAGGTCCGAGATTAAAGCTCGGCAATAAAGGGAGGNAGGGGTAGGGTATAAAGTAATAGCACCTCCACTGTAATTAAGAGGTCCGAGATTAAAGCTCGGCAATAAAGGGAGGGGGTACTGGAAGAGAAGGGAGAGTATGGAGGGGGTTGGAATATTTTACAGACGTTAACTAGAAAGGATATGATATCTACGAAAATAATTTAGCGACGAATAACCATCCTAGTGCTACCCGCTAGACAAAGCTGATAAAATTTTCCAATTGGCACGATTCCACGTAATTTATGATAAAGGCAATGGGGTTGGTATTTGAGTTTGATAGTCATAAAGTCCCTTTTTTAAATGCAGTCTCGTTGATTTCACTAAATGCTCTGACCCTTATACCACAGCAAATATAATATAGTTCATAGTCTGATAGCAATAATGGACACACCAATCACTATATTANCTGACCCTTATACCACAGCAAATATAATATAGTTCATAGTCTGATAGCAATAATGGACACACCAATCACTATATTAATTTTTTTTTCCATCACCTCGGGTAGCAGTCAGACGTGAACAATTTAAATTATAGTGGTGCAGTGATAAAACACTGNATTTTTTTTTCCATCACCTCGGGTAGCAGTCAGACGTGAACAATTTAAATTATAGTGGTGCAGTGATAAAACACTGGCCTTGCATTCGGGAAGCTCCGGCCATCTTTATTTCCTATTTCC
The DNA here is from genome assembly GCA_002778355.1 of Clitarchus hookeri. Classification (NCBI taxonomy): domain Eukaryota; kingdom Metazoa; phylum Arthropoda; class Insecta; order Phasmatodea; family Phasmatidae; genus Clitarchus; species Clitarchus hookeri. Next base: position 137,015 of record NQII01004835.1, on the reverse strand, counting down.
AGAGTTTTCCGAAACCACCCCAGGCGAATGCTGGGGTGCTCCTTTAATAAGTCGGCCCAGGCCGATACTTTATCCACTTCCTTAATCTCGGGTGCTCCTTTAAAATGTCCTGGTCGCTGTTCAGGAGCACTCTACCATAGACTAAAGATGAGGTAGAGTNCTTAATCTCGGGTGCTCCTTTAAAATGTCCTGGTCGCTGTTCAGGAGCACTCTACCATAGACTAAAGATGAGGTAGACCGTTTATTCGTCTTCTGCGCATTTACTCCAACATTCATCTGCCCCAAAGAAACACAACTGTCACAGTCACATGGTCAACAGTGATGAAAGCGTTCGTTTACATATTTATTTTGAAATGACGAGCACTATTATATTAACAAAAACCCTTTTTACCAATTTGAATTTAATCAAACTGCCTAACAAATTGGTAAGGTGAAGTACAATACCATCTCGAAACACTTGTTTACTAAACAGTGTTCTAACCTCAAATCCAACCCCCGCTATTGTTTCTAGTCGTATTGGCAAATAAAGCAGTCAAATGTCGGGATACGGAGACTGGTTGTGCGCAGCCAACGAGATCGGTCTACCTCATATTTAGTCTATTTACTCAGCCNTATAACATTTATAACTCGTGCATATGTTTATGTATGAAATCACATTTTTCGGGGCCCACCAAATTTTAGTCTGCGACTCACCAGTGGGTCGCGACCCATACTTTGGGAAATACTGAGGTAGACCGTTTATTCGTCTTCTGCGCATTTACTCCAACATTCATCTGCCCCAAAGAAACACAACTGTCACAGTCACATGGTCAACAGTGATGAAAGTGTTTGTTTATAAATTTATTTTGAAATGACGAGCACTATTATATTAACAAAAACCCTTTTTACCAATTTGAATTTAATCAAACTGCCTAACAAATTGGTAAGGTGAAGTACAATACCATCTCAAAACACTTGTTTACTAAACAGTGTTCTAACCTCAAATCCAACCCCCGCTATTGTTTCTAGTCGTATTGGCAAATAAAGCAGTCAAATGTCGGGATACGGAGACTGGTTGTGCGCAGCCAACGAGATCGGTCTACCTCATATTTAGTCTATTTACTCAGCAGTTCAGTTACCTTCGTTTATATATTCACCTAGTCACTTCGTTGCTTAAGAACTACCACTGTACTATGTCACACTTNCGTTCAGTTACCTTCGTTTATATATTCACCTAGTCACTTCGTTGCTTAAGAACTACCACTGTACTATGTCACACTTATAATACGTGTAGAACGTTTATTACATATCGAAGGGTTGCGTAAAGATTTTCTCAATAACAGATATGTAAAAAAGACCAATTTTGATCAAGGTCACGTATATAACTCTAATTTGGTTTTCTCGTGAATAAAAAAAAATCTTTCAATGCAATTTAAAGTAACTGAAGTTACGCAACCTTTATCGATGTGCTATTTCTAATAGTCACAGAAGCGGGTATACTTTGAGGCATTTTTCTTACAAACGCCCTCTCTACCATCCTTTAAAAGTATGCTTTAAAGTTCATTATAAAACTGAAAAGAAATATACAATTTCCTCACATATATTTGGTCTTTTTTCCACGTAGCTTAAATAACAACGCACATTATTATCAATAGGGTGAAAATGAAATAGTTTATTTTTGCGGTAGAGTTTGCAGGGACTAAAAAAATCTGAATTATTTGGAGCACTGTAACTACTGGACCACTTCGAAGACGACTCTGGCAACGAAAACACCGAGAGCGAACTCACTGCACTGAAACAAGATGACATCACATGCAGACATTCCAATATAGCATAAAATTATAAAAATAACACTATCATATAAAACGAAAATAGCATTTAGTTGACAGGCATACAAACTTACTGGCAGACTTGACTTTACACGAAAAAGGCACGCTATCAAACAGTACTTACATCCCGATTATGTACAGACAAAACTTTCTGTTTGTTTAATGGACTTTCTACCAAGAAACCGACGAAGTTCACCAGTGTTTTCTAGGCATCATTTGAAACACACTGAGTAAACTTTACTATTATAATGATGCATGGTGTCTCCACTCCGCTGTAACCTTGTAACATTCTGTATTTTCCTCCAATGACACGATGTATTTGTTTGGGAATATTAGGTTAAAATACAATAAGTTTCACCTGAGTAATACGTCGACATGACCTTTTTAAACGGGTTCCAGAATTCGAGAATGGATGCTTAAGCTTGCCGTAGCGCATTACCACAGAATGCTAAACAGCACAGAGGTGAAACAATCCCTTATACTGCAAACTCCTGCCACACGCGCTACCAAAAATAGCGTCACTAACCAACAAAATGTTGGAACGCTGTTCGCCAATCAACGACTGGTAACCCACTCGCCAGGCGGTGTCCGAGCAAACAGGAAACGTCTCGCAGCACGTAATAGCCTATCAGACACAAGGCACGTTCCCATAGAGTCTCGCAGCCAATAGGGCAATGGGTATGCGCACATCAAATAAATTGCCACGCCATTTCGCCTCTGTGTACTTATCTACTCTGTAGCATTATGCCACAGCATGTGATTGCCAGCAAAGGGAGCGGCGTATTAGACAGTATGTGTAAAAGTGATTATAGGCTGCTCACGGTAAAGTCAGAACTTTTGAAATCAACCTTTGAAAAATGTCTGCCCCTACCTGCATGAATTTTAACGGACACGTTGACCGGAACGCGTCAAGTAAAGTTGGCAACGACGAATTGAATTTGAAGTGATTGGTAAACATTTGTGAATAGTGAAATTAATCTTTTTTGCATTTCTGTTATTTTTAATTCACCTAAGTGCAAGAATCAGCAAATTTGAAAAATATTAACTTTTTTAAATAATTTTACAGTTTGATTTGGCCGACGTATGAGTAAAGTGATGAAGCCCATAGCAATGTTAATATTACGTATTGAGGAATAATACGCAATACGCATACAAGTACATCTTAAACATTGATTTCGAAAGTACTCATTTTACCGTGAACAGCGTTTAATACATAAGATCCGTTGTTAATTTAGTACTTTTGAAAACATTCAGAAAAATTCTACCTGCGCTGCACCTATATTAATGGTATCATTGACTATAGTTCACTCGCGGTTACTTCCAACTATCCCGAAGCCCTGCTAAAGTTCTTCTTTCAGACTATTCCTCCACCTCATACAAAGAAAGCTCAACTAGTTCTAGGACACTTCACCAAAGGGACAACGTACTGCATACGTGCGCACTCAGTTTAATAATGTTCTTCATGAAAACGGTTTCTTACTAGTCATTACCAATACACCTATTTTATCACTGCTTTCATTAAAATTAATTCTAAATGAAATACTTTAGTTTTTAAATAAATTATAAATAAATATCAAATGAAACAAAAAATATAATAATTTTATGTAAAAAGAAATGTAAAACGTTTGAAATGCAAGCCACGTTTATGAAACAACCAAACACATCACACGGTGAGTGAATTTTCAAACGTTTGATTAAAAAAGTTTCAATATACGGTGAATAGACTACAGAAATCTTGTATTTATGATGGCAAATAATAATGAAACGTAAATAAATGTCTTAACCACTTATTAATGTTCAGGTCTAAGGGTTAAACTGTTGTTCACTGAAATGAGTTTGCCTTTACTTTGCATACATTACAATCAGAAATGGTATCAGTGTTCAATTATCCTCGTATCAACTATACCTGGAAAAAAAAGGCACCATCATGATAAACATTTGTAGTTATGTACATTGCAATTGTAATTCACAAGTCAATTCTTAAGATGCCGCATAGCGTTATAGAGTGTACGTAAATAAGTCAATGTTAGTTAGAAAAAATACTTCCTAGAACGTTCAGGTGAAGTTTGCCAAGTTACGGAACATTTTGTGCACACAGACATTGGATTACGACTCAGTTAAGCCCCCACGTTTCTGTAATGGCCTTTTAAAGTATGGTCTGCCCTGCAGATACGTCGAGAACTTGCAAAATACCGCGTCCCACATTTCCAGAGATGATTTCTTCTTCAACGAATGCCCGAAGCTAACGGACTCCGTCCGAGATCTCGGAAACTAGTCAAGTTGTAATTTATTCGTCGCGACACAGGCGCTTGACAAAGCGCCAAGAGGATGCTGTAAGGACCGCCTCGGAGCCGGAAATGGCAGTAGAAAGGCTATCCAACTAATCTTGAGGTCATGATTTATGCCGCGGAGATGTTATTCGCTCTAATATGGCGTGCATTTTCTTTGTAACTGAGTGTTACAGATATTCAAAATTACGAGTAAGTAAAAATTTTTAAGATTTTTAAATGCTCATTCAAGAGTAATAACTTTTATTTTTTTTTTAGAGTGACTGTGGTTACTGGCGCGAATGCTGGTAAAGTTGCTGCCATAACGCAACTGCTGGTTAAGAAAGATATAAAGGCGGCAGGCCCCGCTATGAAAAAAAAAAGAGGGGGGCGTTGCCAAAGTGCCCGCAAATTTTTCATAATTAATTTTAATCCTTCCACAGCTCACGGGGAAACGTAACTCTGCTTTCCACAGTTGAAAATCATATTTCCTTTATCATGAATCATGGTTATGTACGTCTCTCACCCACATTAAGATATGTATAAATGAAATATATTTAATTTAGATAATGTTACAGTTTATGAAGTAGAAACATATGTTGTGATTGTATAACAATAATTTATCAAATAACTTGCTGATTGTTTACACAAAAAAATATTACTTGCATTAATTATTTTTACCCAGATGTTTAAATACATCATTCTTGGCTCTGCTGCAGTAAAATGTCGCGTAAGGGCGTTCTAATACCAACGCACCGCATTAGTGCGCTGTGCCAAATATATATGATACAATTATACATATTACGTATTACACATAACAATTAAATAAGTTTGCAGCATTTTTACGTACCTGAGAACGTATATACAAAATGTTACATAAGGTGGCGACCCACTTCGCAGGTGGAAGGCGAGTAGTCTGACCACTACACCGCCGCGGCTCCTTGTGGAACCGAGATAGTAAGCCGGCTGACGAGAAACGGTCTGGTTAAGTTGAGTAATGTTGGTGCAGTGTAGTTCTGCCACAACTTGTTTCGATCAACTTCCTCGTGTGTTTTACAACTATGGAATTTTTCTGATCAAGTATCGCGGCGTTATGCGCCGGATTTCGTTTAAATTTCTAGCGCCAAGGGCGATATGTTTTACATCGCCGTCGGTAAAGCATATCTAATTCGTTTTGAGTAAAGTGACTAGATTAATATACCTATTATTTCGTGTAAAACATTTCAGCAATAATAAAATAGCATAATAAAATAAACATTTAACAGCAAAAGGAAATGTTTAAATTTAACACTTTCAGGATTGCATACAGTACTTACAGTGATTACAGACAAGTAAGAAGTAAGTCTCCTACATACATCATAGTAGGAACATTGATCATATTGATCCCTGTGTTTCCACTCCCCACAGTATTACTGACACACACCACGCCGGACAACCTCCCTGTGCTCTACAACGTTCATTATGGGCTGGACATCAACCACTGGAGTACAGAGTTGATTATTATCCAATCAAGTTAACAAATCAGTTACCACCAAGCCTTACAGTGTACAGTACAGGTCAAATATAAGCTTCCTGTGCAACATGTTGACAGTTTTCTACCAATAAGCGGTAGGTTTCATGTTCGGTGTTCAGTGATATGAACCAGACATAGCGTAGAGCAGCAGCACAGTTTACAAATCAGTTACCACCAAGCCTTACAGTATACAGTACAGGTCAAATGTGAGCTTCCTGTGCAACATGTTGTCAGTTTTCTACCATAAGCGGTAGGTTTCGTATTCGGTGTTCAGTGATATGAACCAGACATAGCTTAGAGCAGCAGCACAGTTTACAAATCAGTTACCACGAAGCCTTACAGTGTACAGTACAGGTCAAATGTAATCTTCCTGTGCAACATTTTGACAGTTTTCTACCAATAAGTGGTAGGTTTCGTGTTTGGTGTCCAGTGTTATGAACCAGACATAGCGTAGAGCAGCAGTTTACAAATCAGTTACCACCAAGCCTTACAGTGTACAGTACAGGTCAAATATAAGCTTCCTGTGCAACATGTTGACAGTTTTCTACCAATAAGCGGTAGATTTCGTATTCGGTGTCCAGTGTTATGAACCAGACATAGCGTAGAGCAGCAGCACAGTTTACAAATCAGTTACCACCAAGCCTTACAGTGTACAGTACAGGTCAAATATAAGCTTCCTGTGCAACATGTTGACAGTTTTCTACCAATAAGCGGTAGGTTTCGTGTTCGGTGTTTAGTGATATGAACCAGACATAGCGTAGAGCAGCAGCACAGTATACAAATCAGTTACCACCAAGCCTTACAGTGTACAGTCAGGTCAAATTTGAGCTTCCTGTGCAACATGTTTTCAGTTTTCTACCAATAAGTGGTAGGTTTCGTGTTCGGTGTTCTGTGATATGAACCAGACATAGCGTAGAGCAGCAGTTTACAAATCAGTTACCACCAAGCCTTACAGTGTACAGTACAGGTCAAATGTGAGCTTCCTGTGCAACATGTTGACAGTTTTCTACCAATAAGCGGTAGGTTTCGTGTTCGGTGTTCAGTGATATGAACCAGACATAGCGTAGAGCAGCAGCACAGTTTACAAATCAGTTACCACCAAGCCTTACAGTGTACAGTACAGGTCAAATATAAGCTTCCTGTGCAACATGTTGACAGTTTTCTACCAATAAGCGGTAGGTTTCGTGTTCGGTGTTTAGTGATATGAACCAGACATAGCGTAGAGCAGCAGCACAGTATACAAATCAGTTACCACCAAGCCTTACAGTGTACAGTCAGGTCAAATTTGAGCTTCCTGTGCAACATGTTTTCAGTTTTCTACCAATAAGTGGTAGGTTTCGTGTTCGGTGTTCTGTGATATGAACCAGACATAGCGTAGAGCAGCAGTTTACAAATCAGTTACCACCAAACCTTACAGTGTACAGTACAGGTCAAATATAAGCTTCCTGTGCAACATGTTGTAAGTTTTCTACCAATAAGCGGTAGGTTTCGTGTTCGTTGTCCAGTGTTATGAACCAGAGATAGCGTAGAGCAGCAGCACAATTTACAAATCAGTTACCACCAAGCCTTACAGTGTACAGTACAGGTCAAATATAAGCTTCCTGTGCAACATGTTGACAATTTTCTACCAATAAGCGGTAGGTTTCGTATTCGGTGTCCAGTGTTATGAACCAGGGATAGCGTAGAGCAGCAGCACAGTTTACAAATCAGTTACCACCAAGCCTTACAGTGTACAGTACAGGTCAAATGTGAGCTTCCTGTGCAACATGTTGACAGTTTTCTACCAATAAGCGGTAGGTTTCGTGTTCGGTGTTCAGTGATATGAACCATACATAGCGTAGAGCAGCAGCACAGTTTACAAATCAGTTACCACCATCGGAATGTCACATGTCATGTCCAGTTTAATAAGCTTCCTGTGCAACATGTTGACAGTTTTCTACCAATAAGCGGCAGGTTTCGTATTCGGTGTCCAGTGTTATGAACCAGACATAGCGTAGAGCAGCAGAAATGTTTAGTCAATGGTGGTAGCCTTACAGTGTACAGTACAGGTCAAATGTGAGCTTCCTGTGCAACATGTTGTAAGTTTTCTACCAATAAGTGGTAGGTTTCGTGTTTGGTTCCAGTGTTATGAACCAGACATAGCGTAGAGCAGCAGCACAGTTTACAAATCAGTTACCACCAAGCCTTACAGTGTACAGTACAGGTCAAATATAAGCTTCCTGTGCAACATGTTGACAGTTTTCTACCAATAAGCGGTAGATTTCGTATTCGGTGTCCAGTGTTATGAACCAGAGATAGCGTAGAGCAGCAGCACAGTTTACAAATCAGTTACCACCAAGCCTTACAGTGTACAGTACAGGTCAAATGTGAGCTTCCTGTGCAACATGTTGACAGTTTTCTACCAATAAGCGGTAGGTTTCGTGTTCGGTGTTCAGTGATATGAACCAGACATAGCGTAGAGCAGCACCACAGTTTACAAATCAGTTACCACCAAGCCTTACAGTGTACAGTACAGGTCAAATATAAGCTTCCTGTGCAACATGTTGACAGTTTTCTACCAATAAGCGGTAGGTTTCGTATTCGGTGTCCAGTGTTATGAACCAGACATAGCGTAGAGCAGCAGCACAGTTTACAAATCAGTTACCACCAAGCCTTACAGTGTACAGTACAGGTCAAATGTGAGCTTCCTGTGCAACATGTTGACAGTTTTCTACCAATAAGCGGTAGGTTTCGTATTCGGTGTCCAGTGTTATGAACCAGAGATAGCGTAGAGCAGCAGCACAGTTTACAAATCAGTTACCACCAAGCCTTACAGTGTACAGTACAGGTCAAATGTGAGCTTCCTGTGCAACATGTTGACAGTTTTCTACCAATAAGCGGTAGGTTTCGTGTTCGGTGTTCAGTGATATGAACCAGACATAGCGTAGAGCAGCACCACAGTTTACAAATCAGTTACCACCAAGCCTTACAGTGTACAGTACAGGTCAAATATAAGCTTCCTGTGCAACATGTTGACAGTTTTCTACCAATAAGCGGTAGGTTTCGTATTCGGTTTCCTGTGTTATGAACCAGAGATAGCGTAGAGCAGCAGCACAGTTTACAAATCAGTTACTACCAAGCCTTACAGTGTACAGTACAGGTCAAATGTGAGCTTCCTGTGCAACATGTTGACAGTTTTCTACCAATAAGCGGTAGGTTTCGTATTCGGTGTCCAGTATATGAACCAGACATAGCGTAGAGTAGCAGTTTACAAATCAGTTACCACCAAGCCTTGCAGTGTACAGTACCGGTCAAATGTGAGCTTCCTGTGCAACATGTTGACAGTTTTCTACCAATAAGCGGTAGGTTTCGTGTTCGGTGTTCAGTGATATGAACCAGACATAGCGTAGAGCAGCAGCACAGTTTACAAATCAGTTACCACCAAGCCTTACAGTGTACAGTACAGGTCAAATGTAAGCTTCCTGTGCAACATGTAGACAGTTTTCTACGATGGGCATAGAAAGGGTTGAACTGTAGCAGATCACTGAAACTACATACGTCCGGAAATTTTGTTTCCATGGTCAGTGAAATTTTCAAAGTTTCGTTGCGTGATGTAAGATCGAGCGTTATCCTCCCAAAGAATTGGAAATAGTTTTAAATGTTGGGTTCACATGCCAGAGTTATGCAAATCGGGGTCGATGAGCTGGCAGTGTCTCTCTCGTAATTTAAGTGGACTCCGAAGTAAATTGAACCCACCCGGGGCTAGCAATTACGAAATACCATCTGAATACTAGCTACAAATATACGGTGGGCATGTTTGATTTTTTAATCCTCTTTATTGCAGTCATTCTAGTGCAAAGTTATTTTTCCCAAATATACTTGATCTCTGTGCGAATTCTGTTGCTCTTATTGTGAAAGTTCGTATAGTTCGTCTGCAGTTTATATTATACACTGCGAGAAAAATACAATACCCAATCATACAGTGAGCAAGCTAGAGTGTTTTTGGTCACCATGTTGGAATGAAATGTATTGCTGTAATTGTTATGAAGTGTACGTGTTTCTGGAGAAAAGCAAGGAATTACTTGCGTATGTTCTTTCTTAAACTGTACTCACATCGATCCGTCGCAGTTGTCAGTCGTCCATCCGTCAGTGAGTTATCCGTACTTGTTTTCGTCCGTCAGTTGAAAGCGATTCACGACAATCTGTCGTCCGTCAATCCTTCTGTGCAGCAAAATTTCAGTGTAGCAACTTAAAACCGTGGTTTTTCTTTCGTTGGAGTTATATTTTGGTTGGAAATACATTAAAAAATATATATATATATTAAGGAAATGATATTTTTACGTGATAAGAATTTATACTGAATTATTGTTTACATTTTAAATATCTGAAGATAACACTTAATATAAATAAACACATATCCACCGCTTTGCATTTCATTTCAAAGTGAGTATTCCCATCTAAGAAAGGTCGTCAGAAGGCGGTGGCCCATCCCTCCGTCCATCGAAAGTTGAAGTTTGGGAAATATTTGACGGACGGATAGAAAAAAAAAATTACCCTGCGATTGTTTGGAGAAGGCGTGACAGCCGTGCGGGACGGGCGGGCGAATGACCAATGCGGAGGATGGTTGTGAGTCCAGCTTAGTTCTGGTAATAGAATCCGCCAATCAGACACACTGGCAGGGCGATCCTAAGGAGTGTACTACAAGTATGGACAGCACAAAAACTCGCGCCCAGAAAGAAAAAATTATTTAATAAAAGATATTTAACTCTTTCCAGACCCGCTTTAATTTAATATTTCAGGTGTTGCAAACAAAAATGTGTATGATGCGTGCTGTACTAGTCGACACGACACTTTGTTTCGTTGTCACAGCCATGGAGCTGTAGGCTATAAGCTCGGTTGCAGTTACACGAGCCAATTATGACCTTGACCAGCAGGACAGTTTGCGTATAATTTACCCACAATGATGATCATCGACCACTGAGCTTCGCGTGCCGACCACCCGTGGCGTAGTCGGTTGGTGCGCCGTCGATCTGCGGTGTGGGAGGTTCTGTGTTCAAATCCTAGGCAAGGCATGGGTGATTTGTTTAAATTAGGTCAAAAGTTCGTTCATGGGCCGTCTGCTGATACGCCTGCCGGTATAACACCGGAGGACGTTAATAAACCCTGTCTGGTCCAATCCAATTGAACTTCGCAGTGTGCAGTACAGACCAAAAATTAGCTCAACGTGCGTATATACATGATTGTGTACACTGGGTTAAATATGTAGCATTCGTATGGTTCTGAGTCGTATATTTCACGATAAAATGTTTATATATAAACGTGTATATTTATAAAATGTTTTGCCACTGAGTTGCATATTTTATAGTTAAATGCAGTTTCCCTTTTTATTATAAGTGTCGCATACGAGTTTGTTTTCGAAAGGCGATTGCTTTGCGGGAAGGGGGTGGGGGATTAACTAGTTTCGAAAAGTTTCGAAAATTTTTGCAACCGACCTGGCTTTCGCTAAGGACAACGGTGCTCTAGATTGTCTACTCTTATCTTATCAGACCGCAGATAACTGAAGTGACAAGCTACAGTTGAAGCAGATAAGTGTGTGATGACTAGACTTTAAGCAAGTTTTGGTAATTTTAGTGAAATCATCTTGGCTACTTGTTACTGCCCGACAGTCACAAGAGAAGCACTGGGTGAATATGAAACACATGCTCTTTCCTTCTCTTTCGACCCATTACAGCGTTGCCAGATTTTAAAAATTAGATTTCCAGGCAAGGTAGATAAAATTTCCTTTTTTTTTTTTTTTTTTTTTTTTTTACACAACGTTAAATCATGTTTTTAAATGAAACCAATACAAATAACATTAACTTTTCTGTGGCGCACGTGTATGAACTGAAGAAATTTTATCAAATTAATTAGCGTATTTCCATTTTGTAAAAATTGAAACGCAAAAACTGCAGTTTCGAACACTGTAGTAGATGTGTACTTTTGTACAATGTCCAAAATTAGAAAATACTTGGACGCTTCATTAAAAACTAGATATATAAAATGTTGCTATGCTTATTTCAGTATTTCAACAAGATGCAGATATTTTATCACAAGAGACGGGAAAAATTCGCGAGTTCAATGACCTGCAGGCTAGACTCTACAGTCTTATGTATAAATACGCCGCTATTTAATGCACATTGGTTATCTGCTGTCACAGTGGAAGGCGGCGATTGTGCCAGCGTTCTCCAGGAGGTGTCAAACCCCGTGTGCACCAATGGCTAAAGTTATATCAACACACGTGTTATGAATTATAGCTTGTCTCAAAATGAATAAGCAAATTTTTCAGGTCTCTAGTTATCACTTAATTTAACTGATAACGCAGACGAACGTAATTCAGGCTCGCTTTCTCTTCGATGCAGCTGTGACTTCTTGTGAGTTTGTCCCTGCATTTTGCATTAGAAAAAGCTACGTAACACCTCTTGTAACACCAAAGAGGGATGGGGGCCACGGGGGTGTAGTGGTCAGACTACTCGTCTAGGCGAACCGGGCTCAATTTCCGATGGTGTTCGCTCCCGAATTTTCGCACGTGGGAATCGTGCCGGATGATGCCACTGGTCGGCGGGTTTCCTCGGGGATCTCTCGTTTACCCCGCCCTTCCATTCCGCCGCTGCTCCTTGCCCACGTCGTTTCACTCTCATCGGCTTCCAAGATCTCGATGTTCAGAGCCGCCCAAATCTCCACACTCCACTCAACTCAAAATAATTTTCATGTATGATTTTGCTGACGATGTAAGGGCCCCGGCCATCAAATTTTTTAACAAACACCCTGATGCGCCATTGTCATGGGTGGCGGGACCATTGTGTCATGGGGACCTGCTGTAAGGGTCAGTGACAAATAAATAATAAATCCGCACTAAAATTACGACTAATTTCCGCACATAAAGATAAATTTGAACATTATTTTTAAATATACTTCTTATAGAATTGTGCAATAGTTCTAGAATTTGAATGATCCGATAATTGTTTGTAACGATATATATTATGCCGTTAAAATAAAAAGGGGTATGTATTATGTAAGTTTTGAGTAAGCCTCAATAAGTTAGTAAGAGTTTTTTCTGCGATATTGTGATACTTTGGTTTAGTCTTGACCCTTGGCGCCCTTATGCCCAACACCTTCCGCCGCCCCTGACCGAGTTTCAGCGGCTGTAGATGATAAATCAGGAGCGTTAGGGTCCAATCGCGCATAGTGTTGGTTCGATTGTGTGTTGAGCTGCGCCATCGCAAGGCAGCGTTCTGGACGACTGCGATGATGATCTTCCACCATTTTGAGTCGGGGTCCGCATTTGACGTTCTCTTCGCCGTCGAGTGACCTGGCTCCGCGACACGCGTTGCTGCCAGTGATTATGGCGTGGAGAATTATCTGCAGGCTCCGTCATTCCCACAAAACGTGAATCACACTACACATAATATCGACAACTGAATATTAGTTCTTACGTGTACGTGTAACAAGAACTTTGTATATTAAACGTTAAACTTATAACATTAATACACAAGAAAACATTAACGCATGACCACACCTTGAAAAACTGAAATTTTTAATTTAATTAAATTATAAAAACTCAATAGGAGCACTGGTCAAGACGTAACTCAGGCAGTTTAAGGTTTAAAATATGAGAATTCATAAATATTTTTAAAATTTATGTTGCATGTTGTTGTAGAGTAGCCTACATCACTATGAATATGCACAATATTTCATAGTGCTGCTTTTGATCATATAATTCAGATGAATATCATATTTAGTTATTGTATTGAAACAGCGAATTTGCATGTTTAATTGACAATGGCTATCATTTTTTTACGGATGAACATATTAGAAATATAAATGTAGTTACATATGAGTAGAAAGAATATGTATAGCCTTAAAAATTGGTTTATAGTATGTTTGTGGAGTTAAACGAGTCTTTTATTTTAGTATGCCATAAATAGGGATGATAAGTTACCCTCAGTAACATGAGCTCTGTAATTTAATTCAGAGTTTTATATTTCACAAATTAGTAATTTTCCTATTAAATGTATTCCTTTTCGGAAGGGTTGCTTGGTGGGGACAGGGCGGGACGAGCTAAAACCGTTTCACACTCTCAAATATTTATTGAATTCAATTACTTTAATTAAATTTATTGAACTAAAAAAATTACTTAATTTCCTTTGCTTTTCATTGAATTGTATCCAAGGAGCTATCAAGTCTCCACATGACAAAAATTTCAATAAAACCAGTTTTAAAAAATGATAAAAGTAAATTTTGGAAGTAGCTACGACAGCAGAGAGATTATGGGAACTTTGGCACATCGGGACCTGTGACCAGAGCGTCGGAGCTGTTCGTTCTCTGCTATTCCGGTTGGCAGGCGGCCATATTGCATCAATGTGACCTTGATCTTGACCTTTTACCTTGACCCCACTAACATTCAACATTTACCCCGGTGGTATTTGACCGTGACCCCGCTAACCTTTAACTTCGAAAACCCAAAAAATCCGATAAGTTATAACAAAAATATTTTAAAAATATTAAAAATTATTACATTCATAATTTAAAATTTTAATTTTAAAAAAATTACATTTACGGAGGTCACCATTGCTAAAACACTCCTCGCTGATACTCATTCTATCGTGTGCGGACATCGTGTATTTTTTTTTCGGTTGTCGTTTGTTTATACATTGCTGGAGGCCACTATTTTTGTTTTTTTTTCATTTGTCATTTGTTTACATTTTTCTGGAGGCCGCCATCTTGGTTTTTCGTTTGTAATTTTTTATACAATGCTGGAGGACGCCATATTGAATTTCATAGGTTTTCAACACCTAGATGTCGCTAGTGTATTAATTTTCCCACCAGGCGAGTTGTCGATTTAGCCACCAAGTGACAGCCTTATTTGTTTATGTATTTAAATTATAGGTTGCGCTGTCGGTGCCCTCCATGTTGGATTCTATTTTCAACACATAGGTGGCGTTAATGTCACGATTCAGCCATCAGGCGAGCTGTCGGCACTTATTTATAGTCATAGGAAAATAAGAGATGTTTATTTCCTATTTTAAAAAAATTCCAATCAACAGTATACCTACATGCATAATGCGGAACTTTGACTGCATGTATAATTTATTAAATTATTTTTTTTACTTAAATCTTTAAGACCGAATATAAAAAGTAATTTTACATTTTAATGCTAATTTAAGTACCATTGAAACTTGAGTTTTTATTGTTACCCCTCACCTCACCACTTTCGTCCGACCAATTATTCACCCTCGCTTAATCACTTACCACTACGGCTCTTGTTTTCAGCACTGTCCGCCAGTGCGTGCTGGTGTGAGGAAAGTATGCAATGGGAACAATGTCGACCCTCGACACAGCTGTTGTGGGTGCCAGGGCTTGCCGGAGTGACTTGGCAAGTCTTAAATACAGGCGCGAGCTTAGCTTCTCTTAACCCGCCGCGATCAAATGAATTACAACTGGGTGTATAAGAGCCCCCACCCACCCAGGGGCTTGTACTATCACTGCGCTGAGGAGCTTGCTCCGGTGATGTTGAGCGCGACTTGGCACAGAATCTCGTCTGATGCCAGAGGTGACAGATCGCTCTCTGACCCTTGGAATGTTAGCATTCTGACTGGTAAGTTCAGATAATTAATGACATCAGGTCGCAGGATGTTATCAGGCGTGCACGTAATATGCATATATTTTCCCGCGGAATTTCAAATCTGCTCAAATTTCGAGTATTGATTTGGGCCAACAAGTCTCTGGAGGAATATGTAACCTCATAAAATACATTACTAGAACTTGGTTTATATATATATATATATATATATATATTTAATACGGATCTAACTTGCAAAGCGTTAACTCGGTAACCGAGACGCTACTGTGACACTTAGTTTGCATTCACAAAAATATGTTCGAAGAAACGAAAAGTATGAATGTTCGAATAATGCAGATCGAGTGACGTATAAGTGTATAAAATGTGGCATGGCATTTGTTAGGAGCGATAACTTGCAGAGATATGAAAAAGCCTGCGTTCCTGTAGGACCTTCACCTGCCAAAATCCGTCGTGCAGTCTCCTTCACAGCAGCTTACGGGTGTACTTCCCACAAAACCAAGGGTTCGAGATGAGCATCCACCATCGTGCCAGCAACCACCACGCCCAAGAATCGTGGCAGGGTCTGGGTTGGTTAGTGAAAATGGTTACCTGGAGGCCCAAACCGCATTCCATTGCAGTCTAAAGATCTATGCCCCCACAACGAGAGCGGGTATTAGAAGGATATTTGCACATGTTTAGCTCGGATGGGTGAAAACATCGCTGTTGGCTCTCCACATAAACACACCACCAATAAATTTTAATGTATGGCTCGAACGCAGCTATGCAAACCTGGCCCCATTCAACGAAAGTAGCGTATTCGAATCGAAAGGCATGATAAAGACAATGCTCTAAAACCTCATCCTGGAAATAAACGTCACGATAAAGAAGCATACAAAGAGCGTGTTTCGGGGTAAAAATTATCGATAAAATCAGTCACCGAGTGATTCATCCCCTCTAAACAATATGCTCACCCCCTCCCCCCACACACATTCTGCCTTCGCAAAATATTTGTTTAAAATTTGTGTTGGAAAAAATTATGTGCCGTGTACGGATGCGTTATGCAGCTTTCTATTAAGTATTAATTGCTCGAAAAACCCAAAAACAGCTCTGAAACCACTTCGCTACCCCCGTTGTATGCGATATGCACAGTAAAGGATATCATTTATTACCCCTCATCAAGGCATCGACACTCATCATTATAAACATTTCCTCCCAAGTTAAAATTCAGTACATTAGGAAATTTAGGTGGCGGAGAAAAATACCCATGTGGTTACTCTGCGTGTCGGCCATTTTTCTAGCATCCATTGTCAGCATATAATTTTTTATACGCATAAATAATGTACGTATAGTAAGTTTTTCAGGCAAAAAGTGGTATGCCATAAGAAGACGCTAGCGTAAAGGTACACCCACCACAAGTACAAAATCACAAAAAAAAACGGTTACCTTCGGCAAACAAAATTTCAGTATTTTCATACATTCACGTGCGCTCGCTCCATTAAGAGATATATGCGATCCGCGGTAAAAACACCCCCTTCCCCCTTTCGCCCTTAGGCCTTCCATCCCACCATCCAGAGTCACAAACACACCGCTACGTGACTTTAGCCGAATTAAAAGTGGCATGCGGACATGTATTTGTACATGTGTGTGGCCTCTACGCCAGCAGATGTCAATAGTATTCACTCTTTATGAATTACGTGAACTAAACGTGGTTTTATTCCCGCGATGCTAGTCCGCCATGCAGATTTATACCACAATATGAATTCCAGCAAAGACACGCGCATACAGCTCTCATTCACCGTTCATCATCCTCGTCGAGACATAAAAGGAAAGACTTCACAATTGCGAAAAGAAAGTAGAGCATATTGCAGCCAGTGCATTAAGGAGATTCGTGTCAATCCCTTTCGAATGTACAAATTTATTATATGTAAAAACTTATTTTGGTAATTAAATGCGATGGGCATTCATAAGGCTGCGCTAGACATTACCGAGAAGCTGAATTTCTCGCAAATTATAACTGCAACAGTAGGATATTACCACACGCGATGAAACCCAGTGTATTAAACTTCGGATGTAATTTCGAACGTTTTCATTGTCCCTTATGGTAACTGTGGAGGAAAGCCATTAATATGATGTTTTCAGTCATTGCTAATAGATTCTTTTAACTTTCCTTCACATTTACACATACATGTGTTTTAAAAGGTCTGAAAGGCACACTGCAAGTTGTGATAATGCAAATCCCCTACTGACATAGTACTTAAAAAATTCTACAAAAACGGCCAATTCTTTTACTCTCATTTCCCGTATTTAAGACATTTTGAGTTACGATGGTCTTGCATTCAAGGTACGAATCAAGAAAGAATTTACTGATTCCTAACTAATTTGACAACCAAGTTTTGCTATGGTACGCCAAGTAAACTTATGTTTAGTGTGGCTTAGTACGCTACATCTACGAAACCATACAACAGATTTCAACTTAACTTAGTATACTGGCATTATCTATCACGATATTCATGTGTGTCTATACAAAGCCTTTCCCTCGTATTTTTTAAACTAGCAGCACATCAAAAAAATAAAATTGTTGCGTCATATCTTGGAGAAACAATCAACCGATATCAAACAATTACAGTTATATTTTTGTAGCCGAAATGAATTTCTGTAACTTAAGAGGTAGTAACATATTATCAATACAACAGTCGTGTGAATATTTTATGTTAGAATGCCGAATGTTCCAAACGATTTCACACAAAGTTTGTATGCTAGCAGTACCTATCTATGACGAACATCTATATTATTTGTCCGCCATTTATGAAGACAGCACCACACTATAAAATGGGTCTTTTATGCCATATCTCGGGGGCCAATCAACCGATTCTCACCGTATTTTGCGTACGAGTAGTTCTACAGAAGGTCACGTAAACTTAAATGATTTAAGTGGCTCATGTAATTGGTTTGAAAATGACTGGCCTCTAAATATTTTATGTTAGTAAATGCAGTCTTCCAAAATGTTAGACTGATTACAATTAAAGTCTGTAATGCTGTTGGTTGCATGCCAGCTTACAGTACGAAGGGATCTGGTTTATTAGAGTCCTGGTTAAGGCACGCATTTATGGGTAATTCTCTATTATTATTGCATATATTTCTGGTTCCGTCTCGAGTAATATCTATGTCAACAAGAAGCAAGAAGACATTAAGGTATCTACCCACAACCTTGGCTTTTAAGGAATTCATCAAAACTATTTGCATCTGTGTAGAGGAAAGTAGGCACATTAGTTCTTACGGTAGGTTCTTGTTTTCGTAATTGTTTCAGTGTGTATAGGAGCAAAACTACAGTAGTATTGACTAACTAATTTTATCGATTTTTTTTCCTTCAGAAACAGGTTTAATTTAAAAAACAATGTTCTCATTGTATTGAACACAAGACATTAATAATTATTTTAATTGGATAAATATTTTAAGCAACCCACATATATTTTTATTTAAAAATAGAATACGGAAATATAAAATTTCATTTAAATAATTTATACATTTTTTTATTATGGCACGTCTGTGTCACGATGTTATTTTTTTTATGTACAAATACTAACTCACTTGCCGAAATAAGGTAACTTCTGCAAATGTTTTCGTTTATATTATTTGTACGTTCTTAAAACACTGAAATTGTGATTTTGACATGCCATAACGCAAAAACTATATGGTCGTAAAATGGTTTTATGCGAAGAAAGAGTACTTATAAGTAATATCTACAAGTTGAACGGTGTCAAGTATAAATATAGAATAATGAATTTTTGTTGACCATTACCCTCAAAAGAGGAACAAATTTAAATAAATGCTGAAGAGATACAGTACTTCGGTTTGTTTCGATGCTAAGATACTGTATCCCCG
Source organism: Clitarchus hookeri (assembly GCA_002778355.1). Classification (NCBI taxonomy): domain Eukaryota; kingdom Metazoa; phylum Arthropoda; class Insecta; order Phasmatodea; family Phasmatidae; genus Clitarchus; species Clitarchus hookeri. The sequence continues at coordinate 117,968 of NQII01004835.1, read as the reverse complement.
TCAGTGCCTGGATTTCTAACTCCTAGTGTTGTTCGTTCACTGCCTCGTGGAAGCCGTGATTCTTAGTCCTGTAATGCAGCGCCGCGGGATAGGTAAGTGTGTGGAGAGATCATGGCGACTCTTAAACGAGGTTGTAAAGTGAGTACGTAACAGCTCCGGAATGTAAGGACGTGGGAACGGGAGATCCCCGAGAAAACCCGCCGACCAGCGACATCGTCTGGCACGATACCCACGCGCGAAAAAACCGGGAGCGACCCCGCCGGGAATCAAACCCAGTTCGCCAAGGTAGGGGGCGAACGGGCTGGCGCCCTATCTTCTACACCACCGCGACCCCAGCTTAATATGCAGGAGTGAAATTGGTAGGCTGTTCCTTCGACGTCGATGTACCCGTTCGCTGATTGACTGAGCAACGCTCTAGAACGGAGCTTGTGACTGTACGGCTAATTGCATGCTGCGAAAGATTCTCGACTCGCTAGAGGCTGCCACTCGACAAGCTAAGGCCGTGTCTCAATCGGCCCGGAGAGAGCTCTCTCGTGCTCTCGCTCTCGCGACCTTGTCGTTATTACGTCACAGAGGCCGCTTTCTGGTCGTCCCAACTCGTCCGAGAGAGTGCGAAAGAGCGAGAGCACAGAGAGAAGCGGTGCCTTAGTCTGGGACAGAGATGTGTGCGAGTACCTGGCGTCTCCTGTATATGTCGTCCCTTAGTCTCGACTCGCTAGAGGCTGCCACTCGACAAGCTAAGGCCGTGTCTCAATCGGCCCGGAGAGAGCTCTCTCGTGCTCTCGCTCTCGCGACCTTGTCGTTATTACGTCACAGAGGCCGCTTTCTGGTCGTCCCAACTCGTCCGAGAGAGTGCGAAAGAGCGAGAGCACAGAGAGAAGCGGTGCCTTAGTCTGGGACAGAGATGTGTGCGAGTACCTGGCGTATCCTGTATAGGTCGTCCCTTAGCGTGCCTACTACCTAGGTTTGTACGTGCGCCTTCGGCTACTCGGTGTTCCCCGCACGGCCACCCATCCAAGTACTGACCACGCCCTACTTGGTTGAACCACGGCGAGCAGAAGACCGCCATGTTACTAACATGGCGGTCGCAGAACGTAGTACATGAGAACACCAAGTTGTGTACTCGCTGGCGCACTGTCGCACTCTCTGACCCCTCGCCATATTCGTTTACATTGTTTCAGTGTTTTAATAAAGTTATATCAGCTTCTGGGGTAAAACTGCGTTGCATTCTAACTGTTTCCTTGATGGGGTGATGACTACGTTTCCAGTTTGGCGACTGTATCTTAAATGGTTCGGAAATTATGGCCAACTCTGCTTTTAAGTTCCCATTGGGCATGAATGATCCTGCTATCATTTTCTTTGTTGCTTGTGATGTCTATGTTAAGAATTTGCAACTCTAGCTTAAACGGTTTGGAAAATATGGTTAAGTATGCTTATAAGTTCGCTTAGGACATAAATGATCATGCGATCATTTTCGTTGTCGGGTACGATTCCTATGTTGCGAATTTTGTGTGTATCTTAAAAGGATCGAAAATTTCGGCCAACCATGCTTATAAATTTTCTTAGGGCATAAATGAGCCTCAGATCATTTTGGTTGTCGGGGCGATGTCTATGTTACGAATTGTGTGACTGTATCTTAAACGGTTCGGAAATTATGGCCCACTATGTTAATAATTTCGCATAGGTCATAAATGATCCTGCGATCATTTTTGTTGTCTGGGACGATGTCTACATTACGAATTTTGTGACTGTATCTTAAACGGATCTGAAAATACGGCCTACTATGCTTATAAGTTCGCTTGGAAGCAGAAATTACTCTGCTATTATTTCCCTTTCCGGTAGCGATGTTTATGTTATGAATTTGGCGACTGTAGCTCAAACAGTTCGGATATAACGGCCAACTATGCTTAAAATTTCGCATAGGGCATAAATGACCATGTGATCATTTTCGTTGTCGGAGGCGATGTCTATGTTAAGAATTTGGTGACACTATCTTAAACTGATCGTAAATCATGGCCAACAATGAGTATAAGTTCGCTTAGGGCATAAATGACTCTGCGATCATTTTCGTTGTTGGGGGCGTGGTGACCGTATCTTAAACGGTTAGGGAATTATAGCTAACTACGTTTATAAGTACGCAATGATAGCCTCACGTAGCTAATCGGAGACGAGACCCTTTCGAGAGCCTCGCGTAGCCAAATCGGGGCGCAGACACTTTCGAGAGACTCGAGTAGTCAATCNGAGACGAGACCCTTTCGAGAGCCTCGCGTAGCCAAATCGGGGCGCAGACACTTTCGAGAGACTCGAGTAGTCAATCAGTGACGAGATCCTTTCGAGAGCTTCGCGTAGCCAATCAGTGACGAGACCCTTTCGAGAGCTTCGCGTAGTCAGTCGGAGAGAGAATGAGAAAATAAAATCGGAATGTAAGAGCATGAACAATTTATTCGAATTTGGGAAGACTAGGAGAAAAGCCCATCGCTTGGAATGCAAGAGAATGAAGTAGAGCACAAGATGGTCGATGCTGGCGTAGAATGTTAGAGCATNAAAGCCCATCGCTTGGAATGCAAGAGAATGAAGTAGAGCACAAGATGGTCGATGCTGGCGTAGAATGTTAGAGCATGAAATCCCTCAAACCCTCACTTGTCCAAGAAGGAGTCACGTAGGCGCATTGTGGAGTTATGAGCAATGTCAGCCGGATTGTGCAAGGCATATATTTTGAGGGAAATTCGAGAAATTTCGAGGTTATTTCGGGAAATTNGGCAATGTCAGCCGGATTGTGCAAGGCATATATTTTGAGGGAAATTCGAGAAATTTCGAGGTTATTTCGGGAAATTTCGAGGGAAAATATGACAAATTTGGTTTTTTTTTTTTTTAAAGAGAAAAGGTACAAAAATTACGTCATCCAAGATGGTTCCGGTTCGTCCCCTCGTCCCGCCCACTCCACCATTGTTCTACAATTCCTTATTTCTAACTCCCGGTAGTTTAATGCAATGCCTGATATCGNCGTCCCGCCCACTCCACCATTGTTCTACAATTCCTTATTTCTAACTCCCGGTAGTTTAATGCAATGCCTGATATCGCGTGCGAAAATATCCTACGTTTCGGATATAATGTGCGAGAAATAGTGTTTTCCGGGGAAGCAAATTGCAGTCTTGGGAGGGCCACTGCAATGCTTTCTTACCAGTCGACATGGCCTCGAGGCGTTTAAAAGTTTTAACTAGAGATCTCACTTAACTATACCGAGTAGAACGAAAACTAAGCTACAAGACGTCCTACTTTCCGCTCCGTTTGACGACTGAACAAAACTCCCTTGCTGACCTTCAAAATAACTGTGGAACAACTACGGCCGCGCACAGCTGCAGGGCTGTACTAAAAAATGAATAAATAAACACGGAGTAGTCACTTCAGCTGAGGTCGCCAGTATCTCCACTGCCGCGGCGACTGGGGTGAAGAGCAAGTCAAAGTAAGACAGTTAATTCTCACCTAGGACAGGCACATCCACAGCCCAGCCGCCTGCCAGCGGCAGANCAGCAAGTCAAAGTAAGACAGTTAATTCTCACCTAGGACAGGCACATCCACAGCCCAGCCGCCTGCCAGCGGCAGAGTGAGGCCCTAGGCGTGAATCCACCGTTACCTAGATGTGTTTTCTGAAATAAGATCAATTTTAAGCAAAGGCACTTTAAAGAAACGTATGTTAAGACAAATTATTCTTGGGTTCCTCACAATGTCACAATGGCTTTGCATGCAATAGCTCACAAATGATTGCAACAAGGTATAATAATTAAATAATAAAAAATAATAAAGAAAAGTCCGTTTGAGGAAAATTTATTTTAAATTACCTTTAAAAAAATAACATTCACAGCTCAGAACACATATAATTTCTTTTGGGAAAAATATTGATGTGAAGACAATCAAATATCTTTAAAAACAATACTCAAAAAANGAACACATATAATTTCTTTTGGGAAAAATATTGATGTGAAGACAATCAAATATCTTTAAAAACAATACTCAAAAAAATTTTGGGGTGGAAAAGATTATTTTTGGGATATAATTAGAACTTTATAAAGTCCTTTGGAGCCCCAGGATCTATAGAATTTTTGGTAATAATGCGTTACATGCTCATAGAATTTTTATTATGATATATTCAAAAATTTTTAACTACCATTAAATGTTTGAACGTAGCAGCATGCCCATGCATGGTTATTAAAGGAACATCATATATGTTTGTTGGGTTTCGCTGGTCCACTGGTGAAACTGGCAGAAACGCTGAGCCAAGCTCGTTATCAGGGCATGTTGCCTCGGGTAAAGGGGTTAAACTCGATCAGAATTCCATTTTCAGAAGTTCCAGTGCCAGAAACCCGACATCCGTCAACTCGAGAACCGCAATCACCTCAAGTCGTGGACCGCACTTTAAGAATTAAAGAAATATAATGTAAAATACCCGAATTAGATTATACACACAAAGATAAACAATTACGCGATACTTAGTATTACTCACAGAAGGCAGTGATTGTCAATTTCAAATTAGATCATAGAAAAAAGCAAAATGTCATACCGCAGTGATTTGAGATGTTGCATGGCTGAGAAAATGTCCAAGAAGAGCGAAAAGGAAGGAATCATCAAATTTCGAAAATCGTGTTAGCGAAAATTTTAGAAACACCAAAGATAACCTTGTATGTGCTTGCCACTTACAACATTACAGAGATCGACAGGACGATCGTCGTGCAGCCGAAAGAACATAAGACATCACAAATAATTTCATAAGTTATATTATTAGTTAATTAAGAAAATATGCGTTGTAGATGAAATAACTGGACTTACAATATTATCGTTATGATTAATTTTAACAATGTGTGCAAAAGAAAGTGCCAACTGAAAAGTCACGCTTTATGTTTACAACATTACTAACAAAAAATTTATTTTTTTACAACTCACAGAATTTTCTATCACATATTTCACTTAAAAAAAACCTTCCCTTCAATTTTATTTTTTTTAATTTTGACATTTTTGAACTATTTAATAGTAACTGCCATATTGGAGAGACCCAATATATTTTAATGACTTCAACCTTTGCCTGATAGATGACCGTGGACACCAAGAAGGAAAAGTTCCGGTTTGAAAGGAAAGAATAAGGCTTACCAAACAACATAATTACTATGAAACAAAGTGTGCCAACAAATAAAAACGGCACACTAGGACGTAGCGCTCGGGGGGGAGGGGGGAGGGCAAGATCTAGGTTCGAATCTCTGTCGGGTTTCTAGTTTCTTTAACCCGACCTCCCGTGGTGCAGTCGGCTGGTGCGCCGTCGGTCTGTGGTGCGGGAGGTTCTGGGTTCGAATCCTACGTAAGGAATGGGTGTTGGTTTAAGTTAGGTCACGGGTTAGTTTTGTAAGACGTCCCCTGATAAGCCTTCAGGCATAACACCGAGGGGCGATAATAAGCCCTTTCTTATCAGTAAACACGGCTGGAGCTACTCGAGGTATAGCCAGCTTCTATAAAACCCATTTCCGCTACATAATGGCGGCCGATGAGCGCAACGAACTGCTTGTTTGTCAAAACATAAGGCACGTGGCTCCGCGGAAGTAGTTCTACTGTTCAACAAACATCACCAAGACCACGCACAGCGCCGCCTCCTTCCTGCAAAAAAAAACCGTTTCAACGCCGTCCGTTTACTAGTAGCAACATCTCCTGGATTCAATCTCGAATCAAGCTTGTCAAGACGAGTAACTGAATTCGAATTTGGTATTGTATTGTAGAGGGCTTGTTAACGTCCCCCGCAGTTGTGACTGAGGGCTTATCAAGGGACAGCTTACAAACTAACTTAAAACCTAACTTAAACTGACACCCATGTATTACCTAGGATTCGAACCCTGAACCTCCCGCACTCAAGACCGGCGGCGCACAAACCGTCTGCTCCATGGGAGTTCAGCTGATTCGAATTTTGATAGGATCTTTATTGCCTACAATGACTACGAAAAAATTGAAACAAAAAAAAAACTAAGAACGTAAAACATGACAGTAAGATTGTATCAAGCTTGAATAAAGCTAACTAGTCGCCACTCATCAACTACGTAGCAGGTGACTCATAATAATTGCTTCAAAATTGCCTTGTCAAGCTGAAGCTTAGTACAAGTCAACTGCAAGCTTGCAATCACGAGTATGTGCCACTCATTTTAAATTTGGCTTGAACTGAGATTGCCACTGTGTCTCGGCAAGGAAAATTCACATTAAATGTGCAATTGCGGTAAGCTTACCCGTTATCTGGGTTGCCGAGCAATAAATTCAACAGTTAAGTAAATATAAAAAAATTCATCAACCGTTTTGTAACACCTGTTTACATATAACATATAAACATTCAAAGATTTTAATATTTAAAAAGACATGCATGCATTCTGATAGCTCTATTGGCCACTTTGTAATGGAAGAGGCGAACATGGGAAACGAAAACATTATTCTGATTAAGTTGTTTCTCTTCAGGTGAAGTAATCCCTTTCTCTAAGAAATGCTGACAAGAAGAGCACAGCTACAAAAATACAAGTATTTTAGGGGTGACGTATGTATCACGCGGATTGCTTTCAGCTGGAGTGTAGTGGAGTGGAATGATTTGGGCAGCTCTTAACATCGAGGTCTTGAAAGCCGATGAGGGTGAAGCGAGTTGAGTGCGGAGCAGCGCCAGAATGCGTGGGCGGGGGGAAACGGGAGATCCCCGAGTAAACCTGCCGACAAGAGGCATCGTCCGGCTCGATTCTCACTTGCGAAAATCCACAAATGACACCGCCGGGAATCAAGCTTGGTTCGCCTAGGTTGGAGGCGAGTAGTCCGGCCACTACACCACCGCGGCCCCACTATTGATGCTGAATCCAAGAAACAATGTATATTGTACTTTTCAAGGGCGTCGGAAAAAGAATAAGGGCAAGTGGTGAATTTGCTCCTCCGTCAATTTCACTAAAGGGTGCTAACAAAGGACTTTCGTATTTTACATTTGTTTAGTAAAGGTTGAGATCACTACATAATTTTATAAGGTAAATTTTTATTTGTATATGTTTATTATGTAAAATGTGTGGATCTGAAACAACATGTATGTGCAAACATTAATATGATTGTTTTAGAAACTACATTATATTTGGGAGGGGGTGGTAAAATTTTCTACATTACCACCCCTCCTCCTCCTTTTTTCTCCAACTATTCTACATGAGAAACGTTCCAACGCCTCTGGTAATTTTATATAACTTAACAATAAGATAATACAAAATAAACATGTTATTTTTGAGGCTTCTCTAAAGAAATATAAAACGCACATATAATTTAACAAGTAAAAAAAAAAAAAGGATTATAAATTGAACATTTATTTCTGAGTTCAAGTGTTGCAATGGCGCCTTTTTTTGGTACGCGCTGTACTAGTGTGTCAGCGTTATTCTTACAAACAGCGAACGAATTGCCCAGTGCACGATGATATTGGCATTGACCATTCCCGCCAAAGGAGTGCAGAAAATTCCACAAATCAGATTGGTCACAAGTATAACACCATGCAATGAATTGGGCACAGGTGCCTCGCTGCGTGTAGTACCGTTCATAAGCCTCACTCGCATGCAACGTGTCCACGGTCGTGGGCACGGGTTGAAAAGAAGTGTTACACCGTCTACGAAACGTGCTGCAGCGAGTTGCTCGGGGGAAGCGGTGAAACGAGGAGACGATGACTGTGCGGACTTGGAGATCAGCCAAGAGATAAATGCCAACTCACGAGCGTGCGTGGTCGACCTTGGGTAGGGGCCCGCCCAGGGACAGATTGGTAAAGCCGCCCAGNTAGGGGCCCGCCCAGGGACAGATTGGTAAAGCCGCCCAGTCGCAGTTGGCGCTTGGCACTCGAGCAGAGAGCATCATGGAGCGGTGGTCTGGTAAAGTTGCTGTAGTCACCGGCGCCAGTGCTGGTATAGGCGCCGCCATAGCGCAGCTACTGGCGAAGAAAGGGATGAAGGTTGTAGGCTTGGCCCGCAGGGCCGACAACATACAGGTCAGTAACCACCAGAGGTATTTGGATTAATACCGGCAGCAAAATTTCTGGTCGCTGCAAATAAATTATTTGTTCAAAACATATTGCACGTAAAAAAAAGCACATTACTTTGTTGGCAAGTTGTAACTATCTGTTTACTCGCAATAAATATTTTTTGGTGATACCGAAACAACAAAATATATTTTTGGCACAAACAAAGTTGTCTTAAATTATTTGGCTTTGTGAACAAATATAATTCATTTGGAATAACGGAGGCTTGGCTGTACCAACAAAATATCGTTTCGCTGAAACAAACGCCGCGCGACCAAATATATTTCGTATACTAAAACAATTCTTTTTCTCAGTGTAATGCTTGGCTCACATGTACGATGAACAGAAAGAGCGGAAAACTATAACAGACATTCAGAAACATTTCTCGTTTTCCGCACGAGTAACACAGGTATTTACGCTCGCGAAATAACAGAACTAGCCGATATTTCCCAGAAGTCGATTGGTTCACATATTTTATACAAATGATTTCTTGTATAATTAACGTGTAATGATATAATAGTATAAAATAGTTAAACGTATGTATTTATAATGAAACACGTGAACGTAAAAGTTAATTTTATTCAACATATGCATAAGATAATTAGTTATAGTTTGAAAACGAACTGTTAGGTAGCAGCAAAGTTTAAAGTATTTTTGGAATTGTATAACCAAATTGCAGTCTATTACAAATCATTTGGCAAAACTTCTTACTACAATAGCATTAATAAAATAAAGTAGAAACACGACTGTATCTAATTTGTTGGCCATCATTTATTTTAGAATATCGGTTTAAAAAATAACTAACCAAACAACATGGTTGTAAACAGCCTGTATCCAAGCAACGAATTGGTAAAGCATAAAAATCTGCTCACGTATTTATGTAGCGCATTTTTGGCGCTGTGTTATAACTTATGGCTTCCCTGCATCACTTATACCTTTACATAAACATACCGCCAGACTAGCTGCTGTTCTTTTTTAATAAACGCATCTCAACTAAAATAGGACACTTTGACTNTGGTTGTAAACAGCCTGTATCCAAGCAACGAATTGGTAAAGCATAAAAATCTGCTCACGTATTTATGTAGCGCATTTTTGGCGCCGTGTTATAACTTATGGCTTCCCTGCATCACTTATACCTTCACATAAACATACCGCCAGACTAGCTGCTGTTCTTTTTTAATAAACGCATCTCAACTAAAATAGGACACTTTGACTNCACATAAACATACCGCCAGACTAGCTGCTGTTCTTTTTTAATAAACGCATCTCAACTAAAATAGGACACTTTGACTAAACGTGGTAATATAACGATGTTGTATAAATTTTTTTGTGTAAGAACTTTTATTTATTTATTAATTGTTCACTTGGTACTTAGTTGTAGTCATTTATGTACTAATGTGTTAGTAGTTAGAAGTAGTTCCTTCTGGGACACCTGGTGTCCTGGCGGGAACAAGGAGACGAACTGGCGGCCATCTTGGATGATGTGACGAGGCAACCTCCTGCTCTGTAATTCCTTGCTGACATCGTCCATGTTGGATTTCCTTTCCCGCTTATCCTCCCGATGTCCTTTATTTTTCACGTGCTGTCATTGCTTCCTATCGGATGTCTCCACTCTGCACTCTTGCATTCCATGTGGAGGGTTTACTCCATGATATCCCTCCCAGGTCCCTGGTATTTTCTCCATGTTATCCTTCCTGAATGAAGAAGGTTTACTCCATGCTATTCCACCCAGGTACCCTCCAGTATTCCAGGCTATCCCTTCCAGGTCGCCACCATGATGCCAGGCTATCCCTTCCAGGTTGCCACCATGATTCCAGGCTTCACGCTCTTGCATTCTGTGTAGGGGTTTTCTCAGAGTCCTCCCGATCAGCTTTATTTTCTCACACTATCTCATTCCTTCCTACCGGATGTCCCCACTTCACTCTCTTGCATTCCATGCGGGAGTTTTCTCCATGCTATCTATACATGCGAGCACCATCCATTTTTCCTGAAGATTGTTCGTGTTCATTGCCCTTTCATGCATTTCACTACAGTACAAACAGGACTAGAACTCAGAAACGAGGTCATACAGACCCCATGTTAATAATTTTAACTTTTTTCATTATTTATGTGTGTTCTCTCTGCTGGTGAAATGGGTTCCATATATAATTAAGGATCCTAAAATTTAAAAATATGTTTTTTTTTGTTATAAGACATATAATCTAAGTATAATAATATATTATATACAATCTAATAAATACTAACAATGCTACATAACATAATAACATAAACATACAAACCGAAAATTTAATAAAAAATTAGATAACATTAACAAAACAAGTTAAACATAAAAAATTCTTCGCCTCCTTTTTCCTAAATTTTTCTCAATTTGAACCCGGTGATACTCTAATTGTGAATGTTTCTAATTCGCCTGCAGAAATGATACGCCGAGTCGAAACTGCGATACATGATCACACAGTGTGCAAGCTGGAGTGTTTTTGCACAGTATATTAATGTGAAACGTTCTCGTAATGTTCTNGATACATGATCACACAGTGTGCAAGCTGGAGTGTTTTTGCACAGTATATTAATGTGAAACGTTCTCGTAATGTTCTACCATATCTACAGTTATTTTTGTAAATGTTACGTGCTATAGGAGACGGGCAAGGATCTTCTTGCACACACGCGTACACACACACCCTCTCTCTCTCTCACACACATACACACACACGCACACACAGATTCTCTCTTAATCTCTTTTGTAATAGAATCTGTCAATCCAGCAGGTTGTCCCTGAGATATTGTTCTAGCTTCTCTATCTTATCTTTTCAAACTGCAGATAGCTCTAGCGACAAGCTGCTGTTTGGACAGAAAAATGTAGGACACAGCGTGTGACTAACCCTTAAGTGACGTTTCGAAATTGTAATATAATCACCTTATAGCTACTTGTTACAGTTAATCTCACGTTACATTCTACAGACACTTCTTTTTTTTCCTTCCTCGTGGAGGTTAAAGAAAGTCTTGTGAAAATTACATTTTTAAAGCTCGTGGTCTGCAAAAAAAACTGCATTACTAATTTATTTTATATTGACACCAAATACTGTTAAGCTTGTTGATACTGCCTATAATTAGGCTTACCAGCGCCAGCTCAGTTTGTATCGCTGTGCAGGCTTCAAGTCGAAAAATACACACAAGTAGTTATCTGATTGTTAAGTTATTTAAACGCTCTCAAATATATACTGCAGCTAACATGGTCTCTTGTACGTGTGAAAAAGTGTATAACATTAATTTGGATTTAAACCTAAACACGAGAGACAAAAATTTATTGGCATGGGAAAGAAATTTTCATAATGGCTGTGACAACGAGAACAGATTCGGGAAACTAAAATATTCTATAATTGTTGTGGTGTTTTATGTTTTGTATGCCCGGATAGAAGACGTCACAGTGTTTCAATTGTATACATATTGACGCAATAAGAATATTATTTTAACAATCTTGTACTGTAGTTACTTACACCTGTTGACTTTATCGTAAAGCTAAACTTAAATCCCACTTATTCCGTCCAAAATCACGTCACAGAGTCGTTGAACTCACGTATTCCATTTGATCGAGGCACCATTGTGGTATACATATTGACTTAAGGGATTAACACACAAACAAACTTAAGCATTAGGCTGTAATAAGTAAACAGCAATCATTAAGTAATAGCAATGTGTTGACACAATTATCATCTTATAGCTTAAGCTCGAGCAGTATAAAAATTCTTGAAGNTCATTAAGTAATAGCAATGTGTTGACACAATTATCATCTTATAGCTTAAGCTCGAGCAGTATAAAAATTCTTGAAGTGCTTTATTTGTAATCAAAATGTAACAGCTGCAATGAGAGGAAGTAAATAATTGCGAATGGCGGTAAATTATACTTGTAGTTTGTATCAAAATGGAAATAGCTGTTCATCTGGATTCTTTTCTTTTTTNTGCGAATGGCGGTAAATTATACTTGTAGTTTGTATCAAAATGGAAATAGCTGTTCATCTGGATTCTTTTCTTTTTTAAGCAAAACGTTGCAAAATAAGATCAAATGCACTTTATAACTAATTGCCTTATCGGACATACATGCGCANTATACATGATCACACAGTGTGCAAGCTGGAGTGTTTTTGCACAGTATATTAATGTGAAACGTTCTCGTAATGTTCTGCCATATCTACAGTTATTTTTGTAAATGTTACGTGCTATAGGAGACGGGCAAGGATCTTCTTGCACACACGCGTACACACACACCCTCTCTCTCTCACACATACACACACACCCTCTCTCTCTCACACATATACACACACGCACACACAGATTCTCTCTTAATCTCTTTTGTAATAGAATCTGTCAATCCAGCAGGTTGTCCCTGAGNATATACACACACGCACACACAGATTCTCTCTTAATCTCTTTTGTAATAGAATCTGTCAATCCAGCAGGTTGTCCCTGAGATATTGTTCTAGCTTCTCTATCTTATCTTTTCAAACTGCAGATAGCTCTAGCGACAAGCTGCTGTTTGGACAGAAAAATGTAGGACACAGCGTGTGACTAACCCTTAAGTGACGTTTCGAAATTGTAATATAATCACCTTATAGCTACTTGTTACAGTTAATCTCACGTTACATTCTACAGACACTTNACGTTTCGAAATTGTAATATAATCACCTTATAGCTACTTGTTACAGTTAATCTCACGTTACATTCTACAGACACTTCTTTTTTTTCCTTCCTCGTGGAGGTTTAAAGAAAGTCTTGTGAAAATGACATTTTTAAAGTTCGTGGTATGCAAAAAAACTGCATTACTAATTTATTTTATATTGACACCAAATACTGTTAAGCTTGTTGATACTGCTTATAATTAGGCTTACCAGCGCCAGCTCAGTTTGTATCGCTGTGCAGGCTTCAAGTCGAAAAATACACACAAGTAGCCCTCTGATTGTTAAGTTATTTGGACGCTCTCAAATATATACTTCAGCTAACATGGTCTCTTGTACGTGTAAAAAAGTGTATAACATTAATTTGTATTTAAACCTAGACACGAGAGACAAAAATTTATTGGCATGGGAAAGAAATTTTCATAATGGCTGTGACAACGAGAACAGATTCGGGAAACTAAAATATTCTATAATTGTTGTGGTGTTTTATGTTTTTTATGCCCGGATAGAAGACGTCACAGTGTTTTAATTGTATACATATTGACACAATAAGAATATTATTTTAACAATCTTGTACTGTAGTTACTTACACCTGTTGACTTTATCGTAAAGTTAAACTTAAATCCCACTTATTCCGTCCAAAATAACGTGACAGAGTCGTTGAACTCACGTCTCCCATTTGATCGCGGCACCATTGTGGTATACATATTGACTTAAGGGATTAACACACAAACAAACTTAAGTATTAGGCTGTAATAAGTAAACAGCAAGCATTAAGTAATAGCAATGTGTTGACACAATTATCATCTTATAGCTTAAGCTCGAGCAGTATAAAAATTCTTGAAGTGCTTTATTTGTAATCAAAATGTAACAGCTGCAATGAGAGGAAGTAAATAATTGCGAATGGCGGTAAATTATACTTGTAGTTTGTATCAAAATGGAAATAGCTGTTCATCTGGATTCTTTTCTTTTTTAAGCAAAACGTTGCAAAATAAGATCAAATGCACTTTATAACTAATTGCCTTATCGGACATACATGCGCATCTATAACTGGCTAAACTGGAGACTTTGAATACGATATTTCTGGCTTCCAACATTTTCCATTGCGAAACTTAAAGCTCGGATGTTTCCAATGCTTATTGCTTACCGCTGAAGTATTTTGATTATATGAACCCATTTCCGTTTCGTGGCGACCGGCCTACGTCTTTGGCACTTTTGTTTGCACGTCAATTATTGTAATAGAATCTAATTTGCAACCTGGCGAGTGAAGTTGGGGGCCGACCTTAATACCGTAGCTGGTTTGCTCGTCTAGCTATTGTGCGAGAAGTTCTGATTTCAAGACCCCGGAGAGGCGTTGCTGCAAGTTTGTGTTCGTTAGATCACCTCTGCATCACTCACACGATATAGAAAATTGTTACATTTCTCTAAGGTGAGTTAAAACTTGTCTAATTGAAAATAAGTATTTGTTCAATTATGCGTAAGTTTATGTGATTGACATTCCAAAGGTCGTGTGGTCAATTCGCGCTGGCCATTCTCTTTAAAGGCAAATGATGGATAATTTCCTCATCATAATGTACTTTCAAAAATACTAAAGAGGTTTGAAAAAATATCGCAGTGCGTGACTTGCCGAAATATATAATCAGGAACAGAATTTGAACCACTTAATATATTTTTATGGGGTTAGATTTATTGACAAGGTGTTTGAATGCTGGTATCTACCATATAGAGCAGTAATTGATACAGTATTTAATTTATTTATTTAAATATTGACAACTTATTGCAAAAAAAAATTGAATATAAACCGAAAAAGATTTAAATTTGCTAAAATATATCTCTTGCGATTAATGAAATATTATAATTGACAGCTCTATAATACTGAAATGTACAGGTATGTTTTGAAGTGAAATACTTTTAATAACAACTACAACAGTATGATTTTAAAAATAAAATTAAGTGATAGAATTAATTTTTATAAAGCTGTTATAATAGAGTCATAAATTATAACATTTTATAAATTATAAAACAATCAATTTGCAAACTTACTAACTTTGTTGTTTTTTTACATTACATACTTCGAAAAACAGTCAACTATTCATAAACACACACGTACTGTGTTAACCATGTCTGTATGTAACGGTTTTTATTACAAAAATACGTAGTCAATAAAACAAGCCCTTTCGAAATATATGAAGTACGTAGTTCAAATTCATTTCTTGATTTTATATTTCGGGATATCCCATCCAAAGGAGACATTTTCATAGCCCTTATCGAGTAAATAAAATTCCTGGTTAGTGTTTCTGTAAAAAAAAAGTAAATATTATAATTAATGTTATAGCTTCTTCGTTGTCAAATGTACACTTTAAATTTTTTTTTTTTTTCAGTCTTTGCTTCTTTTTGCATGTTTTTAAAGCTCGTACTTACATGCTCACAAATATCTATTAATTATTCATTTATTTGGCTTATTTGAAGTGTCTCAGTTAATGCAGGATTGTCTTTTCTTACACAGCAGAACGCGCTATAAGCACAAAAATGTAAACAAATTCAATGAGAAGGGAAAAAAAAATGATTATAGAACACAAGTTGTGAAACTGTCAGAAATAAGAAACTAACTCTATCTCTCTCTCTCTCTCTCTCTCTCTCTCTCTCTCTCTCTAACACGCACACACGCACAGAGAGAGAGAGATAGAGAGAGAGAGCGAGACGCGCGCACGCACACAAACACACACACACACTATTATATAAGGACGAAAATGCAGTTAGGTTATTAGCATTGAGTAATAACTGATTAGATAGTTGAAACAAACATTTGCAGACACAACTTCGTAGGCTGTGACTGACTCTCGTAAACACCAATAAATATGTTGATGGCGGCAGGGGCACTATCCTCCCTCTCCCCACACCCAGGCTTGATAAACAGTGGTTGGTCTCTACTTCAGTTTGTAATAAGTATTTATAACTTCTTGTAGACTGCTTGCCTCATTATTTTCAAAATACATCTATTTTTTCAGGACATTACATAACCAAACACAATATTTCAGTACAAATTATTTAATTTTAATGCATTATTTAAAGCGTTGGCTCGCATGAAACAGGTTACACATACGTGATTAACAGCATGCCCAAATATGCAACGCACAATATGAGTGGAGTAGAGAAGGAGAGTGGATGAGGGCGAGGAGAGGCGAGTATGGAGCAACGACGGAATGCAAGGGCGGGGTAAATGGGGAGATCCTCGATAAAAAGCCGCCAACGAGTGGCATCGTCGGGCACGACCCCCACGTGCGAAAATCGCCGGGAATGGAACCCGGTTCGCCTTGGTGGGACGCGAGCACGGCATCCGCTGCGCCACGCGCTCAGTGTGAGAGATATTGAAATGAAGACGAGTACCGTCGCTGAATGTTTGCGACTTGCGGTCCTTCTGGAAACAAGACTTCGGCGCCCGTGAAGTGAGTCCACTTGTGTCGGGCGCTGTTCCAAACAGTTCCAGAGGCGACAGTTATCAACGGTCACTGAATCAGCTAGCGCGGGAATTAGTTTCGTGCGACCGAACGTCAGGCTTGCGTGCCACGCGAGAACGAGTTTCGTGACGTAATACAGTAAATTTATTCACGTGGCAGAATTAAACAAGAGGATCTATTCGTAGCATGTTATACAACAGGTAGTAAGGTGTGTTCATTACACTGGCTGCGTTAATTAAGAGCACCGCCTAGTTATCGCTTGAATTGCGTTGCAACGTGATAGAAATTCGTGTTTTTTTATTAAACCACTTAACGTGTTCCCTTGATACCGACATACGAAAATAAAACACCCTTCAGACCAGGTACGAATAGCACTGTAAAGGCAACGTGCACATTATAAATGCCATTCCCGAGCCCTCCAACATAGCAAAAACCAGATTGTTCACTCTGCTGTATTTCAACGTTTGCATGCACGAAACATGAGAAAGAATGTGTAGGGACCGGAACTTCACTTCACTTCAGGTTTCCCACCAGTAAAAGTGTAAGAGTGACCGCGTAAAGTCCCATCCACGCCACGGCGAGAACACCGCTCGCTAGTTCAGAGCGCCGTGCGTAGCTGCGATAGCTTTGTCGCCCTTATCATCCCCGCGCACCGCGGCCTCAAACGCGCATTACACCTCAAAGTAGGCTTCAGTGACTGCGACTTCGACCACAACGTAATTCATAGGGTTTAAACGGTTTGCAATAAGGGCGTCGCACGATCCTGATTGTCAAGCTGTGAATAAACAGCACACACAAATTCTGCCATCCTTGCATGTTTCACAGGACATGAGAGATTTAGAAGGTGCATAACAGCTGTTGTGTTCAGCGCCTGCATTAAGTGATGTCGATTTTATGCAGCCACGGAACGCAATAATCACCAATTCATAACAATCTATTAAAAACACGGTGTATATGCGTGAGCCTCCGTAGCGCAATCGGCTGTTAACCGGAGGGAAGGTGGTTCGAGCCCACAACAGAGTCCCATTTCTAGCGTTTCTAAAATAATTTTGTTAGCGGCATCCTATTTTTTCGAAGGAATGAAAAGCGTATAATATTACCTTCCTGTGTGTTCGAGGGTGTGACCCAAAAAAGCAAAAAAAATTAAATTGTGCAGGAATTTGACCAAACTCGATACTTTTACAATATTATTACATGGAACGCCTGAGGGGCGTATCCGAGTTCGTGAGGTATGGAGGTCTTGAAAAAAAAAACTAAGTCCAATAATTGTTTTGATTCTCATTGCTACAAACAGTTAAACATATGTTAGTTTACCAGTCTGAGCGTCCTATTAACTCTTATTATTCTTATTGAGTGCGAAATTTAATTACCATTTCCATTTCAATTAAAGTTTTTATCGCAGTCTTTACTCTTGCTAATGTCCCTTAAACTGCTGCAATTATTTCAACACGTTTAGTTAAAACTATTTATTTCCATCGTCGCGAGTATCTTTTCACTCACACATCCAGTCCACAGTCCCACAGATCAGTCCCACTCTTCACTGCAAATAACCTCGCCGACGCACTCTCGCAGATTGCTGCAGTTGACCCCCGCCGCTCCGGAATCGCCCAACTGTCGCTTAAGGTGGTACGAGACGCCAAACTCTCGGCTCTTAATCACTCCCCCCTCAGAGTTCAGCATGTGGTATTTTTACTTGAGGTAGGTGCCGTCTAGAACGTTCTCGGCAATCCAAGTTGTTCTGGGAAAGGTAATGGTAATGACGACGACTTCCCTGCGCGATAAATGGAGACATATGAGCTTCTCAGGGTCAGTGTGGCGCGAGCTGCGATATGTTTATCCGGCGTGTGTGGCGGCGTCCTTTATGATAGGCCGCTCCTTTCGTCTAACGTCACAAACTTGAGCTCCAGCTCTCGGCGCCTTCCCACGCGAAGGAAACACCGGGCAGCGACATCTAACAGTATTTATTACAGCTCTAACACTGCGCGAAAGGCTGTCAAATAGGTGTCAGAATGTCTCCAGGCGGATGGCCAACCATTCTTCCTGCAGCGCTGTAGCAAGTGTAGTAAGCGACGTGAGTAGTTGGAATCAGTCGCCGTTACAGTTCATCCAAGAGGTGTTCAATGGGATTGAGTTCTGGGCTCTGGGCTTGTCAGTCAATTTACGGAATCCTATTATTTTCAGACCACTCACTAACAGACCGTGCTTTATGACAGGGAGCACTGTTGTGCTGAAACACAAAGTTATCATCTCCGAACTGGTCTTCTACTGTAGACAACACATCACCCTAGTGTTACGAGAGGGCCACGTTTCTTCCATAAAAACACACTTCCACCCCACCTTTGCCGAATTTCGCCGTGGGCTCTATACATGCTGGCATGTTGCGATCACCTGGCATTCGCCACTCACAGACCCTCCCATCGGACTGCCACGTGGTTAATTTTAATTCTACTCGGGTTGAGAAGATCACTGCTTTTAGTTTGGCATCTGAAGTTTTTCGCCACTAGGTCAGCGATAGTTTCGTATGTGTACCGGATTTTCTATATCTTCTACGTTAACAAACTAAATAATTGCAATAATCAGAAGTCAAATATAAAATAACTTCGTAGCTAAGTAAAATCATTCTTTTTTTATTATTCACGTCGCTTAAAATTTTAATTAAATGGACCTCTTTAGAACACTGAGCGCCTGGCGGCGGAAATTTTCCCTATGCCAAACTCTCCAATAATAAACACTCGTTCTGTACCTAACCTGAGTATAATAAACCTTACGCATGGTATATCATGATTCATCACTCAATTCGCGCGTCTCTAGTTGTCCACAATCCAATCGCGTCGCTCTTCACACCACCGAACGCGGCGATTGTTGTTCACGTGCGAAATGTGTGATTCATAGACATAGCGATTTATAGCCTGCACTTTGAACCCCAATCCTCGTAACTGCCGGTTCGTAGTAAAGGTCACAGTCAGGGGTAATTCACATTGTGATGGAATAACACAGTGACATGTGATATTCTCGGACCACCTTCTTCAGTGCTCGACAGTTACTGTAGGGCAGCACATGGACTACCCTGCAGTGGTTTTGTAGCCTTCCAGTTTCCACTTCAAAATCACATCCCCGACGCTCGAATTTGGAAAAATTGAGAAAGACGTAAATGAAATTGACGGATTTATTACTGGTGTCGCAGCCAGCAACTACGCCGCATTCGAAGTCATTCAGCTCTCTTGCTCCGCTCATTCTGCCTGAATCGCTTAGCACTGACCAACATAGTTTTTTTTTCTAACCTACTCTAAAACTAAGTTTTATGTTAGTCCGCGGTAGGAACGGGATTATTGCGTCTCAGGGCTAACCCCTTACGCTTACAAGGGAAGGAAAAACATGCAAGGAGACGTGCATCGCGGCAAAGAGGGATTGGGTTTCCCATGGCCGAGTTTGGCCATGAAAAACCTCCCTAATGTACTTATAGTTAAACTACATCTAGAAGAGAAAGGGAAAAACCGGCACAGACACCGTAAAAACCCTTTCGACAGGAAAGAATTAAAAATTGTTACATGCATTATGAGAAAATGCTACAGGAGAAAGATAGGTGGGTACCATGCTCTTTATTATTGCGAGAGGAGAAACTAGTAGAGAGGTGGCTGGGCTGACAAACATCGAGTCATCTGCCTCCTTTTATAGATGCAGCGGCTGTCCTAGTGACATCTAGTCACGAGTTTACGTTTACAGAGGGGCGTGGCCGGATTCTTTTTTTAAGATAGTGTACGTTCGGCCAGCATACCAGTTTTGCTTCAAAGTGGTCATATTTTTTGGTAGGTATGGTCTACTAAGATAAATTACTTGTGGTTTATGAAAACCGTTTTTAATTTAAATGTGTGAACTATTAAAGCTAAATAAATTTGTGTGAACTACCATTGCACTATATGTATGCCAAATTTGGTGGGAATCGTTTAAGTAATTACCGACATGTTTAGTAAAAGCTTCCGTTTTTCCTGTGGTGCTATCTTGAAATATGATAGACAAATAGGAATACGTGTCTGGGAATTCAGTGCTTGAATTTGGTTTAATTATGTCAGATAATTTCTTATATATGTCGTGCAATCCAAAAATATAAGGTTTTTTTTTGGGGGGATGGGGAATTTAGAAAATAAGAACCCATCTCGGTCATTTTTTTGAGTGTGTTTTATTCTTCCGAGGGGGTGATTTAATCTTCCGGAAGTGCACTGCTTCTAAGTAAATTTGACCCATCAGTGATTTGCAATGAGTGAAATGGTTATTTTATTTAAATTATTTATGGCGTATTTAACATGCTATAAAAATAAAGATGACAAGGGTTCCTCAATAACTAGGTTCTCGAATTTAATTGAGATATTTATTTTTTCACAGTTCACAAATTAATAATTATATCTACTTAATTGATTCCGTAGCGGTGGGGGGTTAGTGGTGGGGAACAGGACAGGGCGAGCAAAGCGTTTATGGAGATATGACTGGAAGAAACACTACATATTGTACGTGTTTCGTGTTTGGTCATATCCCTGCACGGATTAAATTTTATGGGGAGGGTGTGTGGGAGGGGTGGGGACACTCCCTCGAACACATAGGCAGGCAATCTTATAAGCCTAGACAAATAGTCTACTGGTAACAAAGTTATTTTGGAAAGCTATTAATGGGACTCTGTTATGGTGGCAAAACTAATACGCCCCCGAGTGGGCTCGGACCACCAACATGTCGGTGTCCCGGAGGCTTACGCTACTATGGGTTTTTTATAGAACAAAATTAAGTTCGCCATGATTGCGCTCCGTTGCTGCTCCAAATCGATATCACTTAACGTAGGCTCTGAAAACTTCATTTATTATAAGTCCCGACTGCCTGGCGCATGAATCGTGCTGCAGAGTGTTTGAAATCCTGGGTTTGACGCAACTATTAGAAATTACTTTTAAATTTAACTATATATGTATATTTTTATAAATTTAAATTACATTTATTAATTTATTTTTATTATGTTTAAAAAAATTGTTTAATACTTATAAGTTTTTAACAAATATATATCAATAATTTGAGTTTCATTAATAAAATTTTTGGCCTTTTTCTGAAACATTATTTTACTGATTTTAATTTAATTTAACAAAGCTAATTCATTACATTATTATGTTTAATATGTTCTGTATTTTGAAGCTTTAATTTTTTTATCAGTTCACTTAGTTTGTAAAAGAAATGTAGTTAGTTTTCAGTTAATTGTTATTGTTTTCGTCCTATTTTTTTCAAATGTGACTTTTTTTGAAGAGGAAATCTTAAAACATTTAAAACAATTACTTTACCTTTTTGTAGAAGGACAACGAAACACGAATGGTCTGAAATGTCTTTGCTATGCAAGTGAGAAAGAGTTTTTGTTTTGTCGTAAACTTCTCGTAAGTGCGCTATGACCGTTGTTCCTGCACGTATTGTACGTCCTGGAATACTCGTGCCCATCAGAATACTCGTGTTCGTGGGGGGATACTCGTGCCCACGAGAAAATTCTCGTGCCAATTACAGAATACTCGTGTTTATGAGAGAACACTCGTGTCAATGAGACAATTATCGTGCATTGCAGGCGATGGCTGAAGGCCTGAAGGACGCCCCGGGAAAGCTGTATGCGGTGAAGGCCGACCTAACCAAGGAAGAGGACATCCTGGCCGCCTTCCAGTGGGTCAAGGACAACGTGGGAGGAGTCGACGTCCTGGTCAACAACGCCGCTGCGGCGCCCACCATCCACCTCACGGGTCAGTTTCACCCAGGAACGTCTAGTTTTTAGTTTTTTTTTTAAGAGTGTTGTCGTGTCACTTCTCCATTATGCAGATGCAGGTCTAGATTTCCCGAGTCGTGGCAGGGAAGGACGGCAATGTCTAATTATAATTTTATAACAATATTAAATTAGTTAAATAAAAAAGTATTTTAAACAATTGTGATATTATTTAATTTTATTTTTGGGAAAGGTGGGTCATGTCCAGTGTGGCCCCCCTTACTCGTCCTTTTTTTTGTATTCGCCATTGGTCACGGAAGAGCGTGGTTTAGGGTAAATATTTATCAAAATACTAAGTTAATATTTCTTTAAAATAAATGTTGGCAAAAAAAAATTATGTAGTGTACGGATGAATCAAGCAGCTTTCATTAAAGTAATCATAGCTTGAATAACCCAAAACAGAGTAAAAATCGGTTCCTTCGCACCTGCGAAATGCGTACATGCCCAGCTTTAAATCTTTAAATCCCAAATTTAAAATCAGTGCATTTAAAAATTAAGGTAGCTGAAAAATAATTTCCATGTGATTTTTTTTCTAACATACGTCCGAGGTAGGTAAGGGAGCTAATAGAGTCTCAGGGCTAGGCCCACACGCCTAAAAGGAAGGCAAGTCATTTAAAGGAGGCGTGCATCGCGGCAGAGAGGGATTGGGCAGACATGGACACCGTTTAGAGGTATGACTGCCTCCCTGAGTGTACCTATATCTGAGGCTATAGCTAAGAAGGGGGAGGGTAAAACCGGTACAGACAAAGTGAAAACCTACGGGAAACAGAAGGTTTGGGTAACCATGATCTTTAAAATGTGAATTAGGTAGTGCTTGAAGAGAGGACGGGGCTTGTGGGCTCTGGCCCCCTTGAGATTGTACTGCTGCCAATATTCCTGCACTGGCGAGCCCTCATAACAATATTNGAAAACTGGGCAACTCAGTCATTTCATTTTCCACCTATTCCATTTTCATTCTTACACGCGGACAGCAAGATCTTCATGTCGTGGGTGAAGGCGGGGAGCAGTTTCCAGGGGAGCCACCCCCTCTTCGTCCGCCGAAATAGTTCGTCAGTCGTAGGTGAGATCTAACAAGAGTTCCACGGCAATTCCGGGACAAACCAGTAATGGTGGCTAGCCGCAGGCCCAGGACGAAAGCTGATGTATATGATCTTTCCAAGGTCCGATGCATTCCAGTTCCATTCGTCACGCATCCGCAATCAGCAGCCTGCAGAATCCAGCAGTGAGGTTCGCTCACACTTCGCCCTGTGGCACCTCGATATCCCCCTCCCCGCCTTGATCGTTGGACTGCTTCATGCTCGATGCGCTTCGCCATCTCGTACTGAGCCACCCAGGTTCCCGACGTCCACGACGACGGCGCTTGCGCACCGGCCAGTTGGTCGGATTGTCCCATGTGCAGCGATATCTCTGAGCGCTACGGACCGAATATAAATATTTTGTCCAAAAGATAAATTATTTATTTTAAATAAATACTAATCATGACTGGCGGCATTTCTCGATTGAGGACTGTCGAATGCGGGAGAGCCAAGGGAGGGAGGGGGGCAGTACCCCCTCTTCCCTTCTTGGGGTTGGCAGACAGTGGTCCGTCAATGCGTAGTATTGTGATAGGCAGTAATATAATTAATGGTTAACTGCTTGCCTCATTTACATTTATAAAATATAATTCATTTGCAGGTTTTTACATACCCAAAAATATAAGAAGAAATTATTTTATTTAAACTTTAATACACAGTAATGCAGAGAGAGAGAGAGAGAGAGAGAGAGAGAGAGAGACAGAGTTAAATTTTAAATGAACGTGGGTACGTTCACTGAAAGACGGAAATAACTTTTTGTCGGCTCTTAAAAGTACAAGGGTACGAGATTTTTTTTTCCGTGTTCAAGACACAGCGATACGGTCGACAATAACACGCGAGCCCAACGCCCCGTCGCCCTTACGCGTAAGGCTCAGAACCGGCATGCGGTGCTTCCGCCGTCAGTCTGCAAATTATATCCCTAACAGTGAGATATCATTGTACGCGATGAAAGCCCACAGATGTAACCACTACTGCACTGTCATGCGTATCTCCTACCTGTTGAGGAAGATGCTCAAGGAAGCGCTAAAAGATGCAATTTGTTTTACCATTTTCACAAACTTTTTTTTTTAACACACGTAATGTATTTAAAACAAAACCGTATGATCTTAGATAATTGGAATTTTTATATTTCTGGAAAAAATAGTTGTATTCTGAGGATATTTCTTTTTTAGCATACTCATAAACGCGCAAGCAACGAATGTACAGAAAATACATCTGGACGTTTTACTGCAGTTGCAAGCTGTCTTTCGCCGGAGAAAATATATTTGCTTCTCCCTGTTACTCATTTTAAAGATTATAATACACCATTCGTTGTGCTATGTTGGTAATTAACACGCAGCATATTTTATTTGATCGGAACAAAGTACAATATTATTATAATAATGTATAGTTATTAGAGACCTAGTCACTGCAGGTTTATACTTCATAGTCCTCTTCACTTTCGAGCAGAGATCGCTTGTTCATTGGCTGGAACGACTCGCAGAACTCATCCTCTTGTACAAACAAGTCACGTAGAATAAAACCGCATGAGAGCTGAAAGTGTGCTCTTTGGCCGTGAGTTCTAGAGGATGTATCGGACGAGCGGAAGTCAAATTACACGCGTGAAACTGACATGTAGACCTACTTTTACGTCATCAAGCTTAGCACCAAATTGTCGTGCGAAATTATAAGATCTGTGTATGAAATGACCTATGAACAAATGTTTCTGTTTATGCTTAGTTTTGCAAGTAAAAAAAGGTAATTTATAAAGATTGAGTTTGACGTTTATCTACCAGAAATAATTTTATTTTCATTATTAATTAATCTTTACACACGAAATAAAAAGGTCAGTGCTTACCAAATGTGTGGTAAAATCCATCAAATGTTTATTCTCCTTTTAGTTTATTTTTACTAATGTTGAGGTTGGTTGTTTTTAATTATAGTGTAGTATTTCCGTTACAGGAATACACGGAAAAGATGTCAGAAGCTCAGCATGGATAAAAAAAAAAGCAAGTTTAACTTTTAAGTATGCTGATTACTGTTTTCAGGCTACATTTTAGTGACTCATTTAGAGATCATTCATGCAGGAGCTTTAACATAAGTGGCTCTAAATTTTGGTTTTGGAACCTTCATTCTCAAATTTTGAGAAAATCTAAATTTCCATCTTGTTTTCATGGAGTCCACGTCGAGGTATGGTTCAGTTATATTTTATCTTAACCACACAGCATTTAATTATTTACTGGCAATTATGTTTGGTTGTGGATGGCGATGATCGCTCTTTTCTAACGAAGAGGCAAGTCAAAAGATTTTTCCATCTCAAGTTTCGGTGTAATAGTTTCTTCATGACTACTAAGAATGTATGAAAACATTTTCCGTCGAATTATTTTGTGCATAAACAAACGGCATAATAGTTAATCTTGTTTGATTTTATAATTGTAGAACGAGGATAATTGCCATTTTCTATATGGAACGTTTTACAAACAAAGTCGCAATAAGACACAAAAAATATCGCAAGTATTTATCATTCTTTTATAATGTCAAAAGCTGAACAGCTAGACGCAGATGACGTGGGCAGAAAATATGAGCCGCCTGGTATTTTTGGTCTTTTGTGTCAACGCTTTACCTGTCAGCGTTCTTTGCTTGGGTTGGCCTGCCACATTATTTAATAGAGAATGGAAACAGTAAGCGTAACATAATGGGTTAAAATTCCACCTCAAGCACTTATTTTCACGTCGGATATCGTGTGTTAACTCCTGAACCTAAATGCTCACTTTGCATAGTTCTCTCGTAAAACATAACATATAATTCACACGTATCAAAGTAGAAATTTATATTTTTTGCAAAACTAATTTACAGAATATTATGTTCGCTAATGCATAATTTCTTGCTCCAAAGAGAAAAAAATGGGCTTTTTATCTGTACGCATGTTTGGTAAATACACCATTTTATGAAATGCTAAGGTTTCAAGAGACTGTCAGTTCATTTCTTGTCTGTGTGGCTGTATGACTAAATCTGTACACATTAAAGTTTGCGTTTTAGTTCAATAATTCCAGTATGCACAAGAAACTTAAGTTTCAAGGAAATATTGTTAAAAATAGTGCCACTTCAGTAGACACAAGACGGAGGGGAGAAACACATATATAGCAACAGTTGTTAAACAAAATGTGATATGTTTTATTTTTGCAGTGGGAATAAAACATTATTAGAACATAATTCTTAATATTCAAATACGTTTTTGGAAAACGGATCTGAAAATTTTGGTGGTGAAACGGAGGCGATGTGATAAAGTACCAGAGTAGTAAGGCTAGTGTGTAATAATACTTATATGATTAATAAATAAAACTGACCAAATTGGGAAACACATGAATTACCATTTTTTAATTAGTGAATAACACATAAATACAATGACTTTATAAAATGTGTTATTAATTAATTTCGGAAGGTGCTAATGTGAAGAATCCCTTGACAGTTATTCTGGGGCAAAAACTATTACGTAAAGATATCTAATTGACTACTAAAATCAATCAGATCTGCTTTAAGGAAACTTACTTATACAAGGGGATGGTAGATAGAGGAATAGAATGTTTAATGACAATCCAAGTGTTCAAATGCAGAAAATGTGTTTCTAAAGCCTGATGTACGGTTTACTTTAATAGATGATAAAAGGCTGGTGCTAAGAAAACCTGTCCTAGATATGACAATAAAGTATTGTTTCATATAATTATAAAACGATAAACATTTATTTGCAGTTCTGTAGTAAATTTTTGGCCCTGTGTAGTGTAAGAGATACAACGTAATGACTGATCAAGTTTAGTAATAATTTTCTGAATGGATTCAAAGGTTCGGGAGTTTGGTTTTTCAAACTTGTATGCCACATTTTACAATCATCTGACGACTACACTCTGGGTTCCACAATTCGGTCTCTTTTGGCCCCTTCAGTAATTTTACGTAAGACTCAGATCGGATGAGTTGTAAATCAACGTAGTACTAAGTCAGGGCACCTGACTTTTAGAGTTTTCGACCAGGTGGGCCCTTACTTTCAAAATGGCGGTCATTTGATTATTTAGGATTATGTGTCGTATCTCGGAATACATTCAAACCTATTGAAACAAATTTTTTATTCTGACAGCGCAAGGTGTAAGCATTGAACTCAGAGGTGAATATTTTTGTTGATCCGCCATTTCAAAAAATATTGATACATAAAAAATTGTGCTTATATGGTATATCTCGAAAACTACTAATAAATTTTCCCAAATTTGGTACATAAGGAATACTATTGTAGGCAATGTAAATATAAGTAATTGAACTTTATTATGCACTTATTTTCAAAATAACGGGCATTCAAATATTTTAGGTTTATTTGGTATAACTACTATACAATTTAACCAACTTCAACCAAATTTTGTACACTGGCAGTATCTATAACAATAACCCAAAAAAACCACTTTTATCCCCCATTTTGTAAGATAGCACTGCATGAATTAATAAAGTTTTTGTGTAATATCTCGGGAAACAATTGACCGATTCCTACCAAATATGGCAAACAAGGAATACTGCGGTAGGTTATGTTAACTGACATGTTTTATGTATGCCAGACACTTATTTACAAAATGAAGGCCACGTAGTTATTTTAGTTTCATTAGTTAAATCGTTGAAACCATGTGATTAATTCCATTGAAAATGTATATGCTGGCTGTATATATTAAACCATCATTTTGTAAAATAGTACCACATGACAAATTAGAATTACTTAACATCTTCGAAATAAGCCAATTTCTACAAAATATGACAATGAATTAGCGCAATGCAAGGCCTTGTAAAGATATAAACTTTGGGAGTGTCAGACACTTATATTTTCAAAATGGTGGCCAAATAAACATTTAAGCTTAGAATTTTTTATCTACGATATTACTAAACAAATATCATCTTGACTTTGTATGCCTACAGTACTGTCCATAAAATCTGTCAATGCGAAGCCTAATTTATTCTCCATTTTGTAAGATAGACCCACATGCAATAATACAGTTTTTATTCAGTTTCTCGGGAGAAATAATCAACCGATTTATTTCAAATTTGGCAAAGAAGTTGTACTGTGGTAGACCATATTAATTTATGTGTTTTAAGTGCGTACTTCTCTTATTTTTTAAATGGCCCCTATACGAACACTTTAGCTTGGTGTGCTATATCTATGAAACTATGTAACAGATTTCAATTTAACTTTGTATATCGTATATATTAAAATAATTTAACGTGCTTAAACATAAACTTTTTGTCCTCAATTTATGAATATCGTCACATGAACAATGGAGTCTTCATGCTATATCTCGAGGATCAATAAACCGATTCATACCAAAATTTCACACAAGTATTGCTGAAGTAGGGTATGTAAATTAACATGTGTTATGTATGGCAAGGTAGTTTTAATAGGGTTTATACAAATAATTTAGATTAATTTGTTATATCCATGAGACGTTTCAACAAGATGCAACCAAATTTTGTATGCAAACAATATTAATTAGAAGCATAATTTATGAATACAGAGATCCTCTTTGGCCGGACTTATAGTATTAAGAGCATTTACATGCAGTTTTGTAAGATAGCGCCGATTAAAAGAATAAGCTTTTAATCCTTTATTTTGATTACCAATTAACCAATTTCCACCAATTTTTTCATACAAGTATTGTTATAGTAGGCAAAGAAAACTTAAGTGTTTTACTCCCCCGGCACTTATTTTCAAAATGATAGCGTTGTAAATATTTCAGGTCAGTGAACCAAATCATTAAAAATGTTAGACTGATTACATCAGAAGTTGATGCTCTAAATCCTAAATTCTTGATGTAGTTGATTGCAAAATAGCTTAATTTTACGAGTATTTCTGAATTAAAATCCCTGTTAAATCACTTGTGTATTTTAATTGTCTCTATAATGTTTCACATGTTTCTGGTTCCATCTCTAATGTTATTGCTGTCAATGAGGCTTCAATGCCTACCTACCATCTAAACTTTTGAGTACTTCACTAAAATTCATTTGCACCCAAGTAGGCACATAAGTTAACAGCAACTTTTGGTTTTTGTTTGCAGAAGGCAATACTTCTGATTTGAAGCAGATCCTGGGCCTTAATATACTCGCCCTCAGCATCTGCACGAGAGAGGCCATTAAATCCATGAAGGAGAGGGGCGTTAACGATGGACATGTCGTCCACATCAACAGGTACGTTGTCAGTTAGTTTCGTGTATCTGTGATGGGTAACAAGGTAGGTAGAAGGGGCATAGATATCTCGTCGACAGCGAGGTCATTACAGACGGAGCAATCTGCTCAGAGAAGCAGGAATATGGAGGTAACCGGCCATGGTCTGTAGTAAGGTACCATACTAGCGTTCGCCTGGGGTGATTTCGGCTTGGATTCGAACCCAGGTCCTCCCGAAGGCGAGTCCAAAGTTTAACCACTGCGACACCTCGCTCGGTGTGTAGCTATGGTTGTCAAAGTGTTACCCTCACATGGCGAAGAGGCCAAACCAGTAATGGTCCCACAGATACCTTCATCATCATTCGTAAAATTACAAGCCCCGATTCCATTAGTAAGTGGTTTGGAACCCACTGCAACTGGAATATCCCTTTCCCTTGAAGTTTGTTATCTGTAACCGAGCTAAATGGTTGCCAAATGAATAAGTTTCGGTCAGTGATGGTAAGATGTCGGTTCGAGTACATGTCAGAATGAAGCGTCCTGGAAGCTAGCAGTTACTGATAGTCGACCTACTTGCAGTCGACAAGCAGCCGTAATTTCTCCAGTAATGCCACTTTATTGGTGGAATTCCCAACCATTCCTTTGCTTGCTGCACTGATCATGCCAACATGTTGATTGTGCGAAAAATGTTGGTTACTGGCACAGCGAACATTTGAGTTGCATGATGTCTGAGTGAAACGATTGGTCAAAGCGTTTCTGGAAGTCTTTGATCTCATGAAATCTGTGTGGAAACATTGTTCATACAATTTCAGTTTGAAACAATTGGTCACAGCTTCGATGAACATCTTGTGTCACGCAGTGTCAGCATGTGGACACCACTAATTATAAGTACCTCTAAAAAATTCCAGTGAAACAGTTCGTTGTTTAGAAGATGTTATTGCAGTTTTGGTTTCTTTTTCTGTAGGGTATTGGGCATAGCTTGTCATAGTTTATAAATATCAGTTTAAATATATCAGTTATATAGTAATGATTTCAACTGGGGTATCACTCACATTGCATATCTAGGAAGATGAATGTCGACTTGTCCTCACAGTATTAGGAAAGGCCTATGCATTTCATGACAGACAAAGTTGTCTTTCCTTAGTGTCGTATTTATGATCACAACGTTTGTACTTACCCTCCGTCGATGCAGATATACATCGCAGGTACTTCAAAAGGATTTTCGAAACACTCAAGCAGCAAACACATTACTATGCTTGAAGCATATTATTCTCTTTTATGGGAAAGTATGTATTTTTAACCACAATCTGAGTGAAAGTGATGCGGACGGCCCTTGACCGCTGAAGTATTCACTGATATAGGCTGTTAACGGTAAAGTGGGCACTTTTGAGGCTCTAGTTATTTTTTACTTTTCCTTTCCGCCTTTCTTTTTTTGCTTCAACCACCTTTTAAAAAAATATTGCAATTTAAGTAATAAACACAGTGCGTATATTCCACCCCAATCCGAATTTAACGTGTAAGGCTAAAAGAAAATATATTTATTAACTATTATTACAAATGAGAGGACTTACAATGTGCTCACTTTACTGTGATAAGCCTATAGAAGGAGTGAAGGCATATCGGTCAGTTGCAATTCGCTGGTGGGGGTAAACGGTGAGTGCTTAGATAAAACCTACTAACCAACGGCAACGTCCGCCACGTTTCATGCATACTGAAATTCTGGTTCGATTCCCGTCGGGGCTCAAACCCGGTTTTGTTTTGTGGAAAGCGAGTGCCTACTGTGAAAACCTTACAACAAGTTTTTGGTCTCACATCATATTCATAAACAGATTTCAGCCATTGGCCTGGTCCGTTTGCAGCACAGGCTTCTCCGTCGTCTTCTGTCTTCCCACCACCTCTCCATTCTCACTCTTCACCAGTCTTCATCTCTCCTCCTTACACACCCCTCCACTGAGGTCGCGGTGGACTAGTGGTTAGCCTGCTCGACTCCCACCAAGGCGAACCGGGTTCAATCCCCGGCCGATCACTCCCGGATTTTCGCATGTGGGAATTGTGCCGGACGATGCCGCTGGTCGGCGAGTTTTTTCGGGGATCTCCCGTTTCCCCCACCCTTTAATTCCGGCACTGCTCCATTCTCACATCAATCACCCTCATCGGCTCTCAAGACTCTCTTCAGACATCCATCCCTAGGTCGTCACCGTTTACATTTCATGTATCCTTCATAGTAGGGAAATTGCTGTAGGGGTTAAGTACACTGAAGAGCCAAAAAAAACTGATACACCTGCCTAATATCGTGTAGGGCCCCCGAGCACGCAGGAGTGCCGCAATACGACGTGGCACGGACTCAACTAATGTCTGAAGATATGCAGGAGGATTCACACCATGAATCTTGCAAGGCAGTCCACAAATCTAATCTGCCCCAATTTGAGAAAGTTTTGCACGTCTGTCGCGTTTAATGATTCGTCAGTCAGTCGTTTGTCCCGTTCTTTCACGAACGAAGATGTGATGCTTTATCGGATTCCCAATATTCACCGTACACTCGTGAAATGGTCGTACGCAAGCATCCAAATGTTATCGCTATCTCGGAGATGCTATGTCCCATCTCTCGTGCGCCAACTATAACACCACGTTTAAACTCACTTAAATCTCGATAACCTGCCATCGTAGCAGCAGTAACCGATCTAGCTGCCGACCGCATCGCGTTACTCTGATTGGTTCCATACCTCTGTTATTTGCATACGCACGCCTATACCAGTTTTTTTGGCTCTTCGGTGTACATAAGGAGAGCACTTTGTGGGCCCCGGCACCACTACGGTAGAAGAGAAGGCTCCGCAGGAACAGTGACGTCTAAAGGGACTCTGGTAAAGCTACTATAGGCGTAGCAAGCTAGTGATTTATCAATTAATACGCTTTTAGTATAGGAACTTATGTTTGTATACCTGCAAAATAATTGATACTGTGCTCGTTCGAGCATATGGTTGATGGTTGCATTCCCGGTTGTTTCAGCGTGCTTGGCCACACTATAGTTAACTTCCCCGGGTCCTACATGTACACGGCAACCAAACACGCAGTAACTGCACTCACAGAAGGTCTCAGGAAGGAACTGGTGCACAACAAGTCCAACATCAGGGTGACGGTGAGTTACTGGTTCGCGCTGAAGTATTGCCTGCCCACTGTACTTCAAAACACGTTACATCCTGCCCACACTCACAAGTGAATGGCCAGGCGTCACTTGTCATGTGTGAATTTATTTTTACTTTGTTTCACAATTCAAATTTCGGACGATTTATTGAGAAATGTGGCAATAGAAGCTTAGCTAATTACCTTACCTACCATTACTGACGTAATACATGGACTATTAAATAATATTTATCCAACACTTAACTTAATACAAAATTGTATATATGAATTCATTCTCACCTTTAAATCACAACCAGGGAACCCTTATTAACAATTAGGTACAATAGTTTTCACAGGACCATGAAATATAATTGCTTCTATAACTAAACATTTTCATTAATGACCCTGACTCTTCTATTATAACGATAAATAGAACAATTTCTGTATAAGGGGTTATACGCCTTCTTATTTGCCTACATTCTAGTCAAAACGACGTGTCCCCAAATTGTGTTTGACAAGTGCTGAAGAGTGGATGTCAAGAGCTAGAATTCTGTTGAAAATAATTTTTAAATCGAAATGTTAGGCAATGATTGTTCAGAAAAATTGTCATAGTAGAGTGTATGAGTACAGAGACCTCGCAAGACACCTGTTTAACAGCAAAGTTACCTTCTCCCTACGACAGGGTGACGTTAAAAACGTTACTCTGCTACTGAACTTAATTCTTTGACTGTTCCAAAATACTCTGAGTAAATGTTTTACTTGCCCTTGACGGTGTCTCAAAACTGCAAATTAATTAATCTGATTATCTTGCAATAGAAAAACTTTTACATGCATTATGTCGGTGAGCAGCCAAATTAGTCTGTGAAATTAGACCACTTGAACTAACTTCCTGGTTACGGATGTGGAAAAGTAAAAATGTCTGCTGATAAACTAGTTTTTTTTTAATTATTAAAATTTACGTTGTGTATACTACAATGCTTATGATTAAGTTATAAACAGCGTAGCTTATTGTGTAGAAAAGAATTTTTTTGTTTGGAAAGTAAAACAAATTCTGTAAAGTGATAAATAATATATTTTAAATGCCGTTGATTGCTTAATCAGGACATTATCGTAAACACGGCATGTTATTAACATTATTCTCGTTCCAAAGCCACGTTTACTTTAGCTTTGATCAGCTTTTACCATACTTAGAAGCATNCCCCCCCCCGGGGCAACTTTCAAGAAGGAGCTCGACCTTATAATACACCAACAGGCATACAGTAAAAAAAGTCGTCCACTGGCACAAACTAATTATAATCAGGGTGAGAATTAAACCTTTTTCTGAGGGGGGAGGGAGGGGCTAACATTTTTTAAGTGAAGTAGAGATTTCTGGAGACTCGAGTTTTACAGCGGAAATATGTACTACCTTAGAGGTTGTAAACAAACAGCAGTGTGTGTCTGCTGTGAACTTAAGTACATCAATGGTGGTCCAGTGCATAGTGGAAGACGTATTACAGCTTGTGTTCACCGATTGTTTCAAAATCGTAGGATTGGACGAAGGTAGCCCATACGTTGGCCTGCCCATTCACCAGAACTGACGCTTTAGATTTTTTTTCTATGGCTAACGCCAAAAGACACTGTCCACAAAGACATGCCGACTACACCAGAAGATACAAAATAACTTACTACAGTTGCGTGTTCTGAAATTTCTTCTCAAATGCGACAACATGTGCAGAAATCTTTACATGACAGACTGGAAGCTTATATTGTAGGTGGTGGTCTTCATTTTGAACACAACATGTGAAGGGCAGTTTTCTGTTTCTCATTTGGAGTTCACAGGATTCGTTTATTCACTTTTGTATTCCTTAAGAGGTTGCTTATACATGGTACACTAAAATAACATATATGTGTATGATGTAACATGTGTTTCTTTGCACATTCCGAAGAAAACCACGCACACTAAAACAGAAAAGCGAACGTACGAATATCGTAGACTAGTAACTAAGCAGTGAAATGGCGCAGACAATTGTCGGTATTTAAATTTGCCATGTAACGATAGCACGTAAGCACAATTGACATTCTGATTTTTCTAGTTTTATTTTCTTTGTGTGAATTGTCAGTGTCCCATTTGAGAAAATAATAAATTTGTTCAAGAAATACACATTCTAATACATATGAAAATCTTTGTCTGGATTGCAATTATCAGCCCTTGTGCAAACTTCAATTCTGTAAAACCAGCGCATCAGCAGCACCTTCCATTTCAGAAATATTGGCGGTGCAAATTTTAAGTGATTCACTCTGTATATGCAGCCTAATTATTTTAAGCAAGGAAATGCTTTTAAGTAATTTCTACAAGTATAACACTAATTAGCACAATTATAAGATAGTGGATCATTAAAAGGACAAGAATACATATGTTCGTTTTATTTACATTTTAGCGCACGCAAACAGCAAATGTGAATACTACTGTATTGAAATCGAGGTGCAAAATTGGAGTCGCAAGAATGTACACAAGGATAAAGGGAAAAAAATACCAGTTAGTTCCGTTCGTATGCGGCATGAATTGTATGCCTGTATAAATCAAAACTTTTAAGAATGTAAATTTCATAGAAACCGCGCGAAAGCTTAGCTATAGGCGCCGAAATGAGGACACTCTTTACACTGTAAAAAAAATAATTTTTACTGAAAAATGGTTTGTTATTTTACAAATAATTGTAAAAGTTCAAAAATGTGTCCTGTAAAATTACAAGAGCCGTGTTTGTAGTAGACCTCAAGAAATGTTTGAAATATACTGACCCCTATCCACGAGCTTCAGCAAAATGGCGGACACTCAACAATGTAAAACCGTATATGCCTGTTTGTGCAAAACCTAGGAGTGATGTAAAATATAGCTGTGTGAAAAAATTAATCCATTGCAAGTTTGAATAACGTAAAACACTTAAAACAACTCAAGTAATCATAATCAAACGATTACAATTTAAAAAACACGTAACTCTGCTGTTACTTATTAACTTTTAAATAGAAATAAATGCGTTCTTCTTTACAAAATAATTTCACTTATATTTTACAGGTATTTTCGATATATTCGATAAAATATAAGTGCGAAAGTCAAGTTGGTATTGTGGTTTAGGGTTTGGGTCCTAGTCCCTGTACTGGCAAGGTGTGATTTTTCTCTGTGAATTATATTTTGAAATAATTTTTTTCCTTTTATTTGTTATTAATTCATCACATTTATTTTCTAGGAGAAATGAGTTATTTTATGCCCCCCTTTTCAATTGTGTAAGATATAATACTGGGCTATCATTTGCGATATTACGAATATATGTTTTGAAGAAATACAAGATAACTTTTTGTAGTTATACAAAGGATTTTCTTGCAACTGGATTTCCACAGACTCTTCTTATAAAAGAACAAAAATAATATTTTTACAGTGTATGCCAGTGTTTGGAAGCAGGCTTTGTGAATAAACGGATAAAGTAGAGGTCGTGAGTGAAGATGGTTCCTAAACCACAGTATCAGAAGTAAAATCATAAAAAAATGCACTCTCCTTTACTTGTACGGCAGCAAGTATTGTTGGATAGGCGACACTAGGGCCTACAGAGTTCTAATTTAGTATTATTAATTGCATGTACACCAACATTGGAGTAATATACACTCTGACTTGATTTATAAATATCACTAATTTTCGGGCAAAGTATTTTCATTTATTATTATTTCAATAATATTTGCTTCACTTATGAAAGTTAATCCTATCGATAAAATGATATGGTAAGCAATTATCAGTTTATGGAACATGATGCCGTAGTTTGGTGTGTTTTGGTGGCATCCCTTCTCTTTAAACTTGATTGGCCGTTACCAGTAGTTATTCCATTTCGTGCCTTTTAAAGTCGTTCCAGAAGATTTGTTACCGGTATTTAAGTATGCTTACTGCGCAACGAATACATTTTTATTTCAATTTTATACACATCTTTGTGCGCGAAAATGCGAGTGTAATAAGATTTTGAGTGCTTCGTTACGAAAATCCTAACCCCATACTGAGAGCGAAAAATTTGATCACCCCTAGCAAGTACTATTACAAACTTCTAGTTACTTTAGTTATTTGTTTACGTTTATTTTACAAACATTGCATGATTCTTACTGTTTATAATAAATCAATAATTTACATATATTTTTATCATCCTAGCACATGTTGGTATAAAGCTAACAAAGACATTCTGCAGGAACAAAAATAATTTTCTTAAAATTTTGACAAATACATATATTATTAGAATATAACTGATAATATAAAACACTGGAATATACCCCTTACGTTTTCTTTCAAAATGTTTTCTTTAATTCCATATGTTATAAATAAATAAAATTTCGTTTAATTATGAAGAAACAGTTCATGCTGTGTTGTTGGCGAAAAATAATCAATTTTGGCCTTGCATCCGGCCAGCATATAATACTCGAATCCTTTGGAAAAGCCAACTATTTATCCTTGCAAAATCGTTGGCTTACTCCGCAGTACCCTCCATACCTGCTTGCATATAGGCTCGGGTAAGGTTTATTCTACTCAGGTTGGGATGCTCAATGCTTTTATTTTGTCAACTAAATTTTTTGCCACTTAGTAAGCGCTAGTATCGCATGTGTACCGAATTTTCTCTATTTGCTTGGTTAAAAAACAAAATAATTGCAATAATCATAAATTGAACATAAATTAACTACTTAACTATGTAGGATACTTCTCTTTTATTATTAACGTAGCTAACATTTTAAACTAAAAGTGACCTCTTTGAAGCACTGCGTACTTAGTAGCAGGAGGAATTTTTCCAATGCCAAACTCTACCAAAAGGAAACTAGTTATGTTCCAAACCTGAGTATAATCAACCGAAGCTCAGGTAGCAGGTCTCGGGAAATCTTCCGCCTGATCTTGTACGGAAAATTTTATCGTGGCACACATGATTAAGATTTACCGGTGTCTTGCCATGTACTGTTGTTTGTGTGCGTGCGACAGAGCGTCAGCCCAGGCGCAGTGGACACGGACATGCTGAGGAGCAGCGGCAGTCTACCGGAGGACGTTCTCAAGGTCATGCCCAAGCTGGTGCCAGAGGACATCGCAGACGCCGTGCTGTACGCTCTCTCCGCCCCGGCCCGCGTGCAGGTAAGTCCACTCGCTCGACAGTTAAGGACGTTATTTTATATTTGTAGTACACTGTTGAAAATGTCATATTTAATAATTTTTTACGGAAATGTACAGTAACTATACGAAAACGCTGTCCGTAACGACGAGAAACGGAGCCGAGCTCCCGTAAATACAAAATACGGAAAGTTTCCATATGTCCTATAACTTCGTGTTTCGTGAACGAACAATGCCGAGAATACACGAAACTTTTTTGCCATTGTAACAAGGAAACTATCTTTTCTGCGGTAGTTAGGTTATGCACGCCACTAAGACACATTCTCTCAAACATGGAATAATGGCATTAAGCGTATGTGACATTTAACAGCACTTAAAATACATTAGCTTCAATGAACGATGAAATATTTATGTATGTAACTTTTCTATAAATACGAACGTTGTACCCGAAGATTCCCATTACTTACGCGCACATTAAGTTTCATTTTGTGTATAAATACATTTTACTCAACCCGTAATCTTTTCGCAAACGGGCATTATACGGTTTGAGGTTGTTACTCTGTTGTCCGCCATCTTCTCTGTCTCAGTTTCGTGGGTATAGCAGAAATTTGAAACACGTTCTACTACAGTTTCGGACATGCATATGGGTACGAGAACTGTTATGCCCGCATCCAGATCTTTCTGGAGGGGACTGGATTTGCCCGTGTCTTGATATTTGTGATTTAATTTTCCTCAAAGCGAATAGATATTGTCTACCACTCTTAGGGCTCTTGGTACACCCTAAAGTCGAAACAGTTATAACGGCTCAAATCAGAGAATTTGACTGCACCTCAATTGAATCTGCTCAACTTGAATCAGTAAAATTCTACTTATAATTTCACTTCCTGTTATTCACTGATTAAACACTGATTTCTACTGATTTATAATAAATTTCACTGACCTGACAGTTAAACCGAAGTGCATTCCACTGATTCGCCAGTACATAACAACTAATTAACTGAAGATTCGGTAAAATAATTATACAGATTGAAAATACTGATTCAGATTTAGAGTGAAAGTAGAACGCCTACTTATAAACTAATAACTAGGGACCTGAAAAATTAGCGTTATTTTTTGCATCAAGCTAAAATTCACTGTGCTGTATATCCTCGAGCTGGCGTCGTTTCTACATTGGCTGCTACACATGTATGAAGTTACTCCCTTTCTGACTGAACTGTACGTGATTGGGGCGCATGATTATGAAGTGTTCATTTATTGGTGCAGATTTACAGAGGGCGTGTCAAATAAAGCATGGTCCAATGACAAACGTCTTGTAAAGGTAAGAGTGTTTTAAGTTTAAACTGTCCTGAAATAATAACGCGAATTTTGCCGGTTTCTACTTATAACGTATCAAAATAAAATTTCAGGGTATTGCAATTAAAGGTGTCTTCACGGTAAGCTCATATTCAGAGCATGGACATTCTTGTTGGTGGATTTCCGGAGGCCCTGATTTAACAAAAAAAATGATGGGTAAATTACAGTAACTGTCAGTTTACAGTTCTTTTTGCAATTGCAGAATATGTCGAATGCCCGAATATTATGAAGCTACGCCTGCAGAAAATGTGAGTTGGTATTCGAAAGCCCACATAAACACGCTGAAAATAACGGGTACAAAATTTTGCTTGAATGACAATTGGTTTGAAGTAAGAGCTATGAATTGTTAGGTTATTTACGGCTTCAATGCCATAATTAAATTCTCATAAAGTTATTTAGTATATTTATGCATTTCTATTATGCAGAAAAATAACCATGAGCGGAGAGAAGGAAAAAAAAATTGTATATCTTAAAAGAAACATAACTAGCCGAAATAGCAACACACAAAGCAAAGTACACCAAGAATATGAAAGAAGGTACGTACTGGAATCTAACAGTGAGCGTTTATAACATGCCATGTTTATCGAAGGAGCTGTGCCATCTTACTTGAAATTACTTAAAATATTATGCTACAATTTGTATAGTGTTGATGTGTTTGATTCGTGAAAGGGCGTTACTGTCGGTGATAAGACGGATATGTAGAGTTACAAAAGAAATATTTTGGCCGGTAGGGCATCAGAGATTGTCATTGTATTCATGCACTGGTCTGTGTCTAGGAGGGAACTCTACGTGTGAAGCATGTTGTCTGGTAGTAACAAGGCGCTTCTGACCGCCATACGTCTGTGTTCACAGATACACGAGATCACCATCCACCCGACTGGAGAGGGCTTCTAAGGACGCAGGGCGAGGTCACATACTTGGCAGAAGGGTCAGAGGTCAACCATTATCCTGCCGCTGATTGCTCTTCTCTTACTTTATCATTCTTTATTTTGTGTTGAAGTCAATAAAGTATTGTTTCTCTATGTGAATGTGCAGAAGTTAAACCACTTTTTTTTACCTATCAGGGGGCGAGGAAATGTTTTATCCTATCAGCAGACTCTAGGAGTGGTAGTGACTAGGAACTGCCATAAGTCGCACTTAAGACTCCCATATACCTGGTACTTCAACTACGCTGCCAACTGCTTGAATTTCACGTTTTTCCGCGAAATTATTAAACGCACGTCTATGAGCTGATTTACGAAAACCACACTAACTTCGGACGAAGCCTTTTGAGTGCTTTCAACACGTCACGCATATTAGAGGCACTGTTTCGCAGACTACGTCATAACTTTAAAAATAACAAATTATTTTTCATAGCGCTGCATCTCAAAATGTGTACATAAAGTACATACAAAAATACTCAAGGACGCCACATTGAACCTTGATATAGACTTTCCGCCAAATAAATTATGTGGTCACTGCTTAACCCGTTCAATTCCGTGTCCATGATCGAAGAAATGTGGCGTGTGAAGACTCTTTATGGTCGCCACTGTACAAAAAAAGGAATCAGTGGTCAGGCGTTTTGACTGTCTTTCTTGTTGACAAATTTGATTTGTTGAAGTTTCTGCATCTCTCATTTGTGAATGGTTATTACTGTCACCAATGAGCACACAGCACTGTGTTAGCGAGAAGCACGCTCGACAAAAGTACAGAGCGCATCATAATAATTAACGATAGAATGACGACGAGCTCTTAAATTAATTTGGGACTGAAAGAGTTAAAGTGTGGGAGGTAAAGGATACTGTGCATGTTTTACAAAATCGATGTTTTGGCATTGTCGTATAGTATTTACACGCTTTCTCCGGAATGCAAAACACTGTCTCCTGCATGGAATAATAAGCGATTTAGCCAGTAGGAAATGGCACAGTGTGCCATCATGGCGTCAGTGAAAAGATCATTCTTGTAAAATTCCATATTTGTGGCATAGCGCTCTTTACCTCCTATGCACAGATATGTACACGCAGCACGATGAAAATACTGCACGGAGCTACCTTCAAAGTCTTCGACTTACACTCTGCCACTGTGGGATTGTATCGCATGCGAAGGAAAAAACAACAGATGCCACTTTGTATCCCCCCCCCCTCCGCCAGGCAAGCTACTGACACGCGGTTTTTTATATGGTTTATACTAACTAACTCTTAATTTTTAAATTTTCTAATAAAACAAAATTGTAAAGTAGCAAGTCTTACAGTGAAGAAGTTTGGGTGGCTCTTGTCTTTGGAAGAACGAGGCTGAAGCGAGGCGATTGTGAATAAGGTTGGTTCTACTCAGGTTAGGAACAAAACGAGTTTTCTTATGGGAGAGTTTGGCATAGGGAAAATTTCCGCCGCTAGGTGCACAGTTTTCCAAAGAGGTAACTTTTAAATAAAATGTTAACGTGAATGCTAAAAGAGAAAATTTTGCTTACTTACGAAGTTATTTTATATTGGTTTTATGTTTATTGAAATTATCCTGATTTTTACGTATAAAATAGAGAAATAACTGATACACATGCGGCACCTTCGCTTACCTAGTGGTGAAAATTTTTGTTGGCAAACATTTAACATTGATACTCCCAACCTGAATAGAAGTAACATTAGTATGTAGCAGCACCGAAGTATAAGGGCGGGGGGAC
Source organism: Clitarchus hookeri (assembly GCA_002778355.1). Taxonomy (NCBI): domain Eukaryota; kingdom Metazoa; phylum Arthropoda; class Insecta; order Phasmatodea; family Phasmatidae; genus Clitarchus; species Clitarchus hookeri. The sequence continues at coordinate 76,565 of NQII01004835.1, read as the reverse complement.
GGGAGATCCCTGAGAAAACCCGCCAGTCAATTGCGTCTTCTGGCGAGATTCCTACATGCGAAAGTCCGGGAGAAAAAACCGCCGGGAATCGAGCAACCCAGTTCACCTTCGCGGGAAGCAAGTGCTCTAGTTACTGCACCACCGCAGCGCCGGTTGTCCTAGGTAAGTTATTTTTATATATTTTTTTGGGAAAAACTTTTTTGAAACATTTCTTTACAGATACGCGTAAGCACCCAAACACTGACATTACAGAAAATACTTCACCATGAAGTAGTGGCGAAGCAACATCTCAACTTTAGGATCAGGCACTCCTTTAGACGCCCATTCTAAAGAGGATTGGGGAAGTGAGCCTTTAGTCCTACTGCAGGTAGGCCGGCAAATACTTGAATACGGTCGAAATTTCGTATGGTGCTTAGACCAGGAGAAATTCTTTCGGCAGTTACGGTAGCTCGTCCAGTTTGTCCAAGGCACTAAAGCGAGCGCACCCTTCAAAATGCCAAAATTGCCGAAAGGAATTTAAGGCCGCTCGGACAACACGCGTACATTCCTAAGAGCGTGAGAAATGACTCTGAACAATCAAAAAAGTACAAATCATTATGGTTCGCATGTTTATTTTAATCAAAGCATACGAGTCATAGTAACCTCAAGGTTCATGATGTATTGTCAAGAGTCTCTGGATAAGCAATCATGTGCTAATCACAGTGTAATATAGTTTCTCTCATTATATTATTTCTAAGAGAATTTGGTTTTGGTGTACGACGTAGGTGCTGTTCATATCGCTGCTCCAAATACTGCCAATTTGTCTTAGCGCGGTAAATTAGGTGCGTGTGTCCGAGTATCAGGGGACTGCAACATTTGGCAACCAGTCATATTCAGTACCATATTTACATTTTTAGAATACCAGAAACTCCCTAGATTCTGCTGCGCCACCAAGTTCCGGTTCGGACTGCAACCCCACCGGTCGCAAACCTTCAGCAAAATTTTTTTGTCCACGAGACGTCCACAGCAGTATTTCGACTGGTGCAGTGCCTAAGACGTACATGTAACCTCCTCATTACCAATCTGGATTATACGCAAGTATTGCCAGTGCTTTTGTGTTGCGAAAATTATTTATTCATCATGGTATTGTGTACGCTTGGTAATCACTTCACAGCAAACATTGGTTGATGGACCCAATTCCATTATAAGAGTGTTTTCGGTTTAATCCTGATGTTGTTCAATTCGTGCAGATACATTATGACAGTGAAACCACTTCATGGAGAACATTAGGTGACAAACCCTATTCCATTGTAATGAGTGTCCTCGGGATCATCCCGATCTATGCAGGAAGAATCCCATCCCATAGCCACGTAATGGCATATGAGGTGACCACCCTAATACGTACATACTGCAGTGTTCTACGGGTTATCCTGTCAATACCACCCATATCGCAGCAGCATATTGTGACGGGTCACCACATTTCCCTGTATAAGAGTGTTTCAGTCAACAAGAATGTATGCCAAAATTACCATATCTGATGATGAAATGGGGCCCTCATCGGAGCAGCGGGGGTGTCGCATCTGTCTGAATAGAGGGTTTGTCAAGAACTGATATGAGCAGACGGCATGTGGCTCACCTATCACATGCCTCTCATACCCCTCCTATGACCGCTCCAGCAGATGAATTTTGGGCCACATGGAGAGGCGGAGTTTTGAACTGACCAATGAGAAGAGAACGAAAGGATCAAGTGCTTCGAGAACCCAGACATTTCGTATGAATAGACATTTTCGGGGGTTTTGAAAGCAGAGAGAACCTGACACCAGTGACAGATATTTGATGTATCCTCCATTTGATGTATCTGTGAGGGGAGGGTATTGACGTAGGAAAGGAAAAAGGCACAGAAATGTAAAAATTTCGTATCATATGTAATTTTTTATTCTTGTGTTTTTTATCTGTTTTTAGTGAAGTTTTGAGAAAAATTGTTAAAGTTTTTGTTAAAAACTTACAAGTGTTTTGGATGACCCTGTTGGTAATATATATAAAAGTTTTTGTAGAATCACGAATAAATATAAAGTTTTTTCAAATGAGTTTTTCGGGGTTCTCCTTCATACGCCACACTTTTCCTATGAGATCTTAGGTTTTCTGCATCACCTCCTGAAAGTTGTTTCTCTGCTATATGTAAAAATCAAAAAGGTTAAGTTTTTGAAAAAACAAATACTGAAGGGACTGAAGGACGTATCGTCTGTCTCGTGCTTCGGAGGCTATCCGTTGCAATCTGATCAGTCAATAATATATAAGCATCAAACAGTTCTTCATGCCAGGGTGTAATGATATGTCGGTTATGTAATTGCAATAGTTTTTATTAATCTGGAACCTTTACTCTGAGTATCCACGAATTCCACCTCACCCCTTCGTGAAATAGCATTCCTCTTAAACTCACGTAATTGTGTGGCCACAAGCTTATGGTCTTTTGCTCCGCAGTCTACCAAGGGGGCTTAAGCCTTAGGTCCATTTCACTTCTTTCCGCGAGTGTAGGGTGTTAAATGCCTCATTCGTACAAGAAAAATATACTTATGTTTTGTATAATTTCATGTATTATTTTTGAGTATTGCCCTCGGGCGTGTCGGGGCACACAACACCAATAATCTGCTTCATTCCTAGTAATTCCTGGCATGCAAGTTAGCCGTTAATAGGCCTAAAAATATTCAGGTAAGTAACTGTTACTGACATGGGGGAGCCACAATACCCTTAACTCATCATTTCACACCTGGCCACTTTTCGGCTACTTTGAGAATGAACAATATCACAGCTCATGTATAATATAATATATTCCTGAACTTAAGCTTTCTTTGAGCATACAAGGTGGCCATCAACAACCATGGCTTTGGGCTTTATGTTTTAAGAACCCTCATTTCTACTAAATAGGCATTATGGTGCCTCATAATTTTTTATTTCGTTTCCTACTAGTCAACACTTCAGGAGGGCTACGCGCGGCTGTAGACCCACGATCCTGTCACCAACTCATGCTATGCATCTACTAGCACCCCGGTCAAAGTAAAATCCGACATCCTAAATTATCTTCGAAATTCCTAATGAACTTTCACTTTCCTAAACTGAGAGCCTTGTACGCGCTAATAACCTCTTGAAGACTCATCCTGCATCATCAGTCACTGAACGAACAGTGCACTCATCAGGAAAGATCAACCATATTAAACATTTCTTTGTTTACTAAGCGTCTTTGAGATTGTAAACTGTGGATGATAGGGTTTAGTATAGAGATAATTTTATAATTTAAGCTAATGCCCGATAGATTTTCGTATTTTCTTGGAACATTATTTTCACCTGCTCTGTTGAAACCGAGCCAGTAAAAAGGTTTAATTAAGGCTGTAAACATAGGTCACATTTTGGTGTGTGACCTTGAAATGGTGATGTGGTGCTAACTTCTCTCAAAGGGCACCTCTTTTAGCCTCCCTCGGCCCATGTCTCACACGTCGGGAGGTTTTGAGCGAGACAGTGGCATTATTGACCAGTACATCTACACCTCCCAGGTTGTCCTTCACCCACTGGAAGGCGGCTAGGGTCTCCTCCTCCTTGGTAAGGTCGACCTTCACTGTGAACAGCTTCCCTAGGGCATCCTTCAAGCCTTCAGCCACCACCTGTAATGCACGATAATCCTCTCGTGGGCACAAGTATTTCGGGAATAATGGCTCAACAAAAGAACATTTAACAAAATAATGGGAAATCAAAGTTACGTATTAAAATTGTTAAACAGGTTATTTTGGAAACAAATGTAAACATTCTTAATGACGATTAAGTGAACTTTTAATAAGTTAAGCTGAATTTCACTTAATATTTAAAATATTAAAAACATGAAAACTACAAAAGTGAATAGGCATGTCGCTTGCATTCAATGTGTTGTTTGGCCAGCTACCCATGTGGCAAGAGTCCCTGTTCCTCCATGTCATTTTGACTAAGTGTTCAGAAAGTTTCTTAACCTAGGCAACTTGGGTATGCCTATAATCATTACACTCTAACTATATGGGACTTGTGTTACCGAATACTTCATGTTGCATATAATGCGGAGATGTTTTGGCCTTTCTACAAGCCAACAAAATGCATATTAAATGATGAAAACGCTTTAGTTGGCTGGTTGAGGGGTCCACCTCAATAAATGGTTATTATGCCACCTCGGCCTTAAATAATTATGCAGATTTGGGCACATTCTGTTTGATAATGTTATTCACATGGTCACTTTACTCAAAAATGAAAGTAACTATCCACTGAAACTGTCCCGACTCATTCTGATCCTGTCTGTGGCTTCTACATATGAAACATGTGAGTCCGAGGTTATGCAATACTACTTACTGCATTAAATTCCAGAGGCCTGGAGGAAGTGGTGGCACATCTCCAAAGTAAATTAAGTTAAAGTGAAATGTTCTAAATAAATAAAATTAGTATCGCAGTTAATATGATTGAAAACAAAAGTTTTTTGACCCGGAAGGTGCAACGCAGAGTGGCCGACCCCCATGGCACGTGTGACCAGAATGGTGGCGATGACCTAAACCCATGGCCAGGAAGCCGGGGTGAATGCCAACACCATGCAACAAACAGAACATTGTCTTTGTTGTAACAGCTATTATGTTACAATTCAGAAAATTTCTGATAGCTCAATTCTATGGACAAATTAACCCTTGGATGTTATACAAAAGACATTTTGACACACAAAATATAATTAGAAAAATTTAGACACAATTACTAATTGAGCTCATACCTGAATGCTGACTTTCTACGTTCTGAATTGATTGCAGCTAAAAATAATTACATGGGACGACAAATTACCCTTGCAGAAGGATGGCACACATTTTTTCATTAAGCATATTATTTATTCACCCGTCACATTATACCCAACTAGTGATCGGAGCTTTGTGCCGTATGTGGCTCCAACCATCAAGGCAGATACCCCGTTCCCAGCTGCGAGGAAGTTGGGTAGAAGACCTTATTTTCCTGGTTTGTCAAATGCTGAATTTTTCTTGCTGGGCTTTGGGTATACTGGATGGTGGTGTGTCCTGCAGCACTCTCTCACTTCCCATATGGGTTGTTATTCCTTATTTACTAGCCAGGCGGCTCCAATTGCATTATGTCTAAATTCAGTTAGATCATGGCCCTGGTAAATGTAGGGCGTTTGGGATAGGATGGTATCAATTGATTATTTATCTCCCATTGGAGCTGTAAGGTAACAGGTATGACCATATAATGCACTGGAATGTTCTACTATTGTTCATGTTTTACATAGGTAAAATTTTTCTTGGGGTGATAACGATTATGTATGGCTCTGAATTTTTTATTCGAGAATTGCCATAGGAATAGCATCTGGAAGACTCGGAAATTTCTCTCCTTCTCGTTAGCTGTCTCCTACCAAAATATGTTTTAGAGGAGATACTCAAATGCATGCACCTCATAATACTGTGGGCTGTGAATAAGAATAATTATGAATACTCTTCCATACTGGGAAATTACATTATCGCGTTTTCTTTCGCGTTGCCTGGGAAGGTCGGAAGCTCCTCCGCCCATTTTTTGTGGGATGATGCAGCATGGTTGCTGTTGAGTGGGTTATTGTAGGGAGCGGTAAAGTTGAAGTCATGAATGTAGCTAGTGCTTTATCTCCTGCTTCACAGGACATTAAAAGGGCTTATTAGTCCAGGGAAATTAGAGTTTGACCAAGACAATAAAAAAAATCAAGCAGAAAACTTCATGCTATATTCTAGACGCCCTCCAGAGCAACCTCCTATAAAAGTCCCAAAACATACCGCGTCGGGTTTTCCACCATTTTGAAAAATAAGCTCACCATTTTGAATTTTTGCCGAAAATCATTAAAAAAAACATAGCAGACCTAAACTGTTGGACCTAAGTTTTTTTCATAAACGTTTGTGACAAACTTTTATTTCACACTGTGTTAAATTCATTACCAATTTATATGTTTTTACGAGGTTCAGGTACCTTTAAAAAAATATATATATTTAATTTTTTGGGGTAGGAGCCGTATGGACAGTGAGTGAGGTATAGACGAATTTCAGCAAGCTCTGCAAATCCAAATATATGGATTGACGTTTATCTAATAACACCTACTGTTGCTGTACTGCTATAACTGACAAGTCTTCATATGACTCATACTATCAATACATAATTAAATGATTATAATATTTATTTTTACATATTTATGATTAACCACAGCAATAAGATTGGTCGAACGTGTTGCAAAAAATACACTATAAGTTCACTATCTTGAATGCTGCAAAAATTCTTATGAATTCCAGCAATAACAGAAATGGCAGAAAACCCGATGCACTATTTCTGTTTTTATAATTTTTTAGTTGGTAGAAAGTGCATACTAAACCTGCTACCGAAGGCTGCTTTTTTTTAATTTAAAATATCCAGGTAACAATTCAATTCGAATGTGCCAATCATAATGTCCTCGTCCAGCTAAACGTAGCGCCGTGAATGTCAATGCGTTGCAGTGTGGGGCGACATTTTGTAATATATATTATATAGTATGTGATTCTCATAGATTTCAGAAGAGTATTTCTAGTTTGTTGTCTGGATTTTTCACTCGCAATCCTTTCATTAATTTGTTACTAAGAAATAAATTATACAAATGTAATACCCGTTGCAATGTATGCGTAGCTTTAAATAAAGTAACTACAGAGGCAAGAAAGAAGAAAACCACGCTCAAACGGTATTTCAGGCTGCAAAGCTAAGTCAATAATATTTACTCTTCACTTCTTTTTATGCTCGCTGAAGGACCATTGCGGAGAGAAAATATTTTCACCGTTTTATCAAATCAGTGGTGTTTTCTCTACTCTCCATCTCTTAGCCCTTTTTCCAAAGGGTTTTCCGCTTTCTCGTGAATCATTTTCTGTCTCAGTTCCGTCCTCTATCTCAACTCAGAAGAACCGTCTGTGGAGGCCAAAGTTATTCGACAGCTTACTACGTCGTTTTCTCATTTTCAGTGAGCTCACAAACAAAAACATTTCGAGGTGAAATGCTCCTGTAACTATTCTTGTTTAGTTTGAATTAAGCTGTGGATTCGTGATCATTAAAAACAACGTGCAACGTATTTGATATTTTATAGTTCCTGGGGGAAAAAAAAACTTTCCCACCTCCAACAGTGGTGGGCACCCGTATTATATGTAAAACATGTCATTGCGTATCTTTTTAAAAGCGTGTTAACAAGTGTATCTCGAGTTCGTGGTTAATTTGGCACTTTTAAAATCGTCATTTGAAAAGGGCCATCTGCGTATATGCACCGTAAAATCGCTTTCTTTACTGGAAGACACGGCTTGTTACCGTAAAAAAAATTTTGTTTAAATATGAACCACTGCAAAGTAGGCTTTCCACAAGCATAATTTTTTTTGAGCGAAATAGTAATTACAGTGCCGTTGCAATGGTTGAGCTGACGTCTTTGTGTTTATGTCGATTAAACTGTAAAGGAAATTTGTGCTCTGAAAAATAACAGCGATTATTAAATAAGAGAGAAGTTTCAAATGTTTAAAAATTAAATTCACTAATAAAGCCTCTATGGCGGTTTCGAGACTCGAACCCTCACCCACGTGATACGAACATTAGCCTTATTGCGTTTAGATTACTTTAGATTGGTAGATTATTTCAGGTGGTGAGATGGAGCAGAATATGTCAGTCACCTCTTGTGAAGAATTGGAGAATCACTGCACTTCAGAATCACATTTAACGCCTGCATGAGCACTTGCTCAGTTGCAGTTTCATAACTGTACAATATGTAGGTTTATGAGTGTTTGCGTCGGAACAACAGTAGCGTATACCAAAAAAATACAATGTACGGCAGAAAACCTTCAATATCGCCAGACCGTTATCTTTGCTACGAAATAACTTTTCTTTGTAGTAAACAAAAGCCTCTCCAGGAATGTTTACTTTTTGTCTACAAATAACGGTAATATTGCCATACAACAAAAAACGTAGCGTACCTCCCGTAGCGCAGTCGGTTGGTGCGCCGCCGGTCTGGGGTGCGGGAGGTCCTGGCTTCGAATCCCAGATAAGACATTGGTGTTAATTTAAGTTAGGTCATAAGTTCGTTTGTAAACCTTCAGGGTACGGGTGGACGTTAATAAGCCCTTTTCAATCCAAACCAAGAAAAATGTATACAGAAGACAATTATCCACAGCAAACCTATGTTTCTGTGACCTCTTTGAATTATATCAATACTGTGTTACTGTAAACAAAACAGCATCCAAGAAATGGTTTTCATTGCGTTACAGAAATCTCTTAATGGATTTTTTTAGAGTGTATATTCTAACGAACACACGCTGGCATTTTCCTAGTAAAATAAATTTAATTTCCTTATAAAGAGTAACATCTTGCTTACTTAATTTCCGAATAGGCTTAAACTGAGCACGCATTCCATCAGTTATCTGAAAAGGATCTACTTATTGACCACCGCTATTTTTTTACGATATACGTGCCACATACTTATTTCCAAATTACCTAAATACTGTTCGTATCAAATCGCATACCCGCCAGATTTTCCAAACTATTACTAAATCCTTTCGATTTATTTTTACGAATTTTGTCAAAAGAAATTTATTTATTCCAAATTTCCACAATATTTATTATAAACACGAAAGCCATTTCTCCAAAATATAATTGTCTCTCTTCTGGGAGCCTTGCGTTTCTTGCCGTAGAAGACCTTTAGGTAGCCAAACAACACGACGATGACTACGTATCAAAATCCGAATCCTCTTCCGCACTTTTTACAGTGTATTTTTCAGATGGGATTTCGCGTCATACATATTGGGTTAGTTTTTAGCACTGCAGTGCCATGTGTAAGCGTATTCTCCTCGACTCATCTTTTGTGTCGTTGTCCGGGCGTCTCTTCGCTTAATGTCAGCCTGTCCCGCTGAAACTTTGTACGCCCCACACAAGCAAGTTGCGGAAATATAAATGTTGGGCCTCGCGACAACGCGGCCACACAGTAGATAGTATACCGAGATGAAATAGCGAGGCGTAACCATTCTCTGATCTGATTGGCTGCTCAGGGCTCTGGAAACAGGCCTTGTGTCTGATTGGATACCGACGTCTCCGTAATATTTAAGCCACTTACCGTCTCTTGCTGAGACGATCTACCTTTCACCTCGACCACTGACAAACTAAGCTCCTTGGCACAAAAACAGCCGCCTTTACATCCGTACGATAAAGTTAAAACGACAAATATAACTCAACAGATTGAAGAAGACTTTGCCTAAAGTCATGTTTTAACCACACTATTCCTCGTCCCTAGCAAGACATAGTTGGCCATCACTCACGTAGCAATGTATTGCGCACCTTGTCAGGATAGCACAAGCCCTAGCAAGCATACAGCTTGAATTTGAAGTAATAATACATTTCAAAATCGCTACCTTTTAATGTTTAAAATTTATAAATATATATAGTGTATTAAAGTGACGCTATTCGCCTCCTTGTGGTATGATGTACAGGGAGGGTCATAGAGTCTGGGTTATTTTTACCAGGCACAGACTATAATGTGCCTTGAAGGTTGAGGGTAAACAATAAGGTAGTCACTCGGTGTTTCGATTGACTGGGTTATATTCTCTTGAATATGATATACATATATTACACCGAGATGTGGTACATTGCGAGTTGTGGGCTTTAAGGACCTAATTAACGTACTCCTGCTAACTGTTGCCGACGCCTTGGGGGGAGGGCGCTAGGCGTCTGGGAGATTTCTTCGAGCGATGACTTGATACTTAGCTATACTTGTAGTTCTGGGTCTGTTGGCGGTAGGTTGAGGTCCGGTGCTTCGGGCGGCCATTGACAGGCCCTGGAAGCCAGGGCCTGTCAAAATATTATGGTAGTGACGTCTCTCCACGACTGCTGCTCCGGATTCGCTTCTCGATGTACGCCTCCACAACACGTTTCTTCGGTGACCTCCCGATCCGACTTACTCTCGCGTATTCAACTGACCCCCTCCTTGTCTCACAAGTTGGCTTTTAAACTCTCTTGATCTCCCCCAGATTTACTCATGTGTCTTCCTTGTTGGGGACAGGGTGTGGAAGGTGCCGAACAATGGCCCACTTCCTCCACGTGTCAGGACTAGTGTTAGGGGAGGGGGAAGGGGGTGAGGGCCAGTGGCCTCTGCCAAACGCTGTCAGCCCTTCTCCCTCGCTAACTCGCGTGGCGTTAGCGCAACTTTAGCTTACATCGGCATTTTCGTGGTGCATGTTCTCCTGCGTTTTGCTAGGGGAGGGTGGGGACTCGTGGCACAACTGCCAAGCTCTGTCAGCCTTTCTCTGGTGTATCTACCTTCAGCATGTGTCTTAATTCCCTCGTGGGCGAAAATCGCTAGCCTATCTCGGTATTTCTTCGGCGCGTGTCTAAATTCTCACGCAGTTTTATTCAGGGTGGTGGGAGGGGACCCGCAGAACAACCTTGACACATATAAACTGCCTATCCGTCCTCTGGGCCCGGCTTGTCGCCGCCGCACGCTTTAATGGGTGGCACCTGTGCCAGGGGCCCTATGCTGGGTTTCTTGGTTTAGGATGGCAGAGGGTGTGTCAGTGATATGTCTACTTACAAGATGCGGTACGCGTCAAAAGTGATAGGAAGAAAATAAAAGTTTCTGTACCAACAACAAAATCTCTATAATCACCTTGGATACAAAAAAAATATTTCAATGTTACTCACGACTGTCCCATCAGCAACGAAATATTTAGCCGCCATTGTCAGAAAAATTAAATTTACATAATTACCTACCATTAACACTAAAATCTGCAACCACCACTGGCCTAAAAATCCAGTAAAAGTATATATAAATATAAATCGTTACNTGGGTGGCACGTGTGCCAGGGGCCCTATGCTGGGTTTCTTGGTTTAGGATGGCAGAGGGTGTGTCAGTGATATGTCTACTTGCAAGATGCGGTACGCGTCAAAAGTGATAGGAAGAAAATAAAAGTTTCTGTACCAACAACAAAATCTCTATAATCACCTTGGATACAAAAAAAATATTTCAATGTTACTCACGACTGTCCCATCAGCAACGAAATATTTAGCCGCCATTGTCAGAAAAATTAAATTTACATAATTACCGACCATTAACACTAAAATCTGCAACCACCACTGGCCTAAAAATCCAGTAAAAGTATATATAAATATAAATCGTTACGAGTATCCCATCAGCGTGACTCGGGGTACGTTGAACCTTTCAGATGGTCAGAGCGAACGATACAATAATGTGACAGGCCTCCGAGCCAAGGAGTTGATGAGTGGCTGAGTTCCGAGAGACAGGATACGAGCAGCGAGAGAAGTGACCAGAAGAAGGGAAATCTGCGACTGCGAGTATCAAGCAGTGAAGGTGCTGCTGGCAGACTGGACTATTGGACTAGATGCGTGGGTTAAATACATTACAAATGGTGGCAACACATAGACTGAACACATGTTAATATTGAGTATGAGTTAATTGACTGTAGCCAAACGAAACAATTAAGAAGGGCGTTAGTTAGAGTTGAAATAGACATTAAATATTGCTCATACTGTTAAATAAAAAGAGTAATAGTGGAGACAGATAATTTAATGCTGTAAATAATAGTTGTGTGAAAAAACTATAAATCAATTTGTTTGTTTTATTTTTATTAAGACCTCCATCCCTCGCGAACTCAGATACGCTTGCAGGCGTCCCATATAACAATATAGTGTTTATTGGTTTATCAAGCTCATTCGCGTATTTTATAGTCTTCTTTAGTTTTTCAGCCCTGTCATTTATTGTAGACAGATTTTTCATCTTACGTCACTTACTTACCGAACTTCAGAATAAAATTGATTTAGATTGTTCGCGGTCAACTAACCACTTTAAAAGTCAACCTTTGAAAAATGTCACTGCCCATACCTGCATATACTTTAACAGGCTCTCTACTCCCTAATTGGCACGTGCTCAGTAAAGTTGACAACGACGGAAGTAAAGTAGTTCCGTGTATTAACGTTGAATTAAAAGTGTCATATAAGCATTCGTGAATGCTGAAATTATTTATTTTACTGTCAGCTTTTTTAATGTATACAAGTGTAAGATATAACAAATTTGTAAAATGTTTACTTTTACAATAATTTCCCTATTTTACTTGACCCGCGCATGAATAAACTGAACAGGCCCATGGCAATGTTCACTTTACACGTGGTGTAAGAATACCTAATGTGCGCACAAGCACATCTTACGCAGGGCTTTCAAAAATGCTCAGTTTACCGTGAACAGCCTTTATATGTATGTATGTATGTATGAGATTTTAAACACTGTGTTTATATCGTAATTTAGTTTTGGAACGCGTCCAATATTTTTATTTGTGGTTGATAGTGAATTAGTTAAATTCCTTCCTTCCTCTATCCTTTGTCATCAACAGGTTTGGCGGTAAGTTCTTTGCTCTTTGGCGTCCGTTCGATGGTGGAAGGGGGTGGTAGGGGTCATTCAGAAAATCTTCACTGATGACAAGCTCCAGATTCTCTGCTGGTTTTGCCGCATATCCGCGGGGTTTTATATTACAAGCATTCGCGAAGTACGCACTGTTGTAATTACATTTGATTATTTATCTCCTCGCCATCGAAGCATTAAATTTCCCGCAGCGCCAATGTTAGTTTGCCGCACGTCTCTGCTAGATGTCCGTGTCCTTCGCTATGAACATAAATGGTTGCCTGCTGCATCAGAAAATTGTACATTTCACTATAGTGTGAATGATGTCTCCGTGGAATATTTATAGCGTTGATATTGCTCTGCATCTACAGTATGCGTATCTACTACTTGCTTTTCCTGTGTGGCAACAAGATATCCTTCTATCTCACCAGTGCATAGAATCTTACGGGTGCAGTGATTAGTGTTATAATGCATGCATGGTTACTTCGAAATTTTCTAGAGCCCTGCTAAAATCCTACTTTTTGGCTATTACTCCGCCTCGTGCAAACAAAGTTAAACCAAGTCTAGAAAATTACACCAAAGGGACTGCGTACCTCGCACGTACGCACTCAGTGTAATAATAATTTTATGAAAACTATTTCCTACTATAGGCTATACACACACACGCCTATTTTCTCTCTGTTTTACTAATATTAATTATAAATTGAATGTTACAATTTGCAGATAAATTGGGTGATTTTTCGAAGGTTTGATTCAGAAAGTGTGAAGATACTGCGAATAGACTATAAACATAATACGTAGGGACAGTTGTTTTTCGCGAAAAGATTTCAAGACCAGTTGTACTCCAAAACACTTTTGTTCATATGCTCTTTCGTGGTTGGATGATTTTAAATGTCACGTGCCTCAAGTGTCTGTCCGCGAATCATGGACGTTCAGTATCGGAGTACTTTATTACGATTGGCCCAGTCAACTAAGAAGGTGTCTTCTCACGTATACACGCGGTCAATAACCAAAGGAAGTTGTGGTTGTGGACATAGGATATTGAAGTCTAGCATGATCATAAATATTTTCGCGAAAAACACCTGTCCCTAATTATAAGCGTCTTATGTCCTATTAATTCGAATTTTTAATTATATCTTAACTATTTCCTTTATCATTTTATGTGCACAAAACATGGATTAGGTTTCAAAGAATCATATTAAACTCTGGATTAAATCATGTGCTAATATGCATAAGAGCACGACGGTGCAAGTAAATATTTTTGCAAGTTAAGTAAGCTTCTTATATCATTAGGTCAACTGAAGGGTTGTACATATTGTAACAATATTCTTGAGGGGCGTACCTAAATTCATGAGGAATGAAGGTCTTAATAATAATAAAAGAACCTAATTTGATTTCTAATTTATTCACACAGCTATTATTTACAGTATTAAAATATCTATCTCCACTATTACTCATTTTGTTTCTCAGTGAGCGCAATATTTAATGTATATTTCAACTCTAATTAACGTCCTTATTAATGTCTCTGTTTGGTTATAGTAAATTAACTCACACTCATTATTAACACACGTTCAGTCAGTCTGTTGCCATAATTTGCAATAGCTTTCACTCACGCTTCCAATCCAACATTCTAGCCTGCCAGTCGCACTCTTCACTGCTATGATGCTCGCAGTCGCGAATTTTCCTCCCGCTGATCACTTTGGCGCTACTCGTTGCTCTTCTCAGCGCGTCGTCTATCGCTTAACGTCGCACAATCGCCCCGACTCCCGACTCTCTTAAAAAAAAAATTGGTTGTCTGTAAAGTTGGTTTACTGACGATAGTTGAACGTGACAACGTCTTAAGAAAATACTGATGGAATGGTAGCATTTTTCAAAAGAAAATTTTAATTTCATTTGTTTAATAGATTTGTATGTATATAGAGAAGGAGGTAATTGGAAATCACAATGAAATTGATCAAGTGAGATTTATTTGTACGCATAAATACAATTATGTCAATTTTTTTTTTTCAATTTAATAGTTTTTACAAGTATAAATGTGCGTTGAGCAATTGTTTTACAACTTTTAAACATGTGTAATATTTAATTTCTTACAATCTGTGTTATTCTGTTGAGAATAGGACGATGATAGGAAAAGTAGGAAATGAAAGGGAGTGTTTCGAGTTTAATGTGTCTTGAAAAAGTCAAATCGATGGTGGTGCCTCCTAGTGTTGTTGAGTTATTAACGTCTGATGCACAATCGACATTAAACATGTCTTTCATGAATTTGATGAATGTTTTTTCGCTCGTTCCGCGCTCTCGCTTGCACTTCAAGCCTTACATGGAACGCCTCAGAGCGAGGTAACGCCGCATGAGTCATGTTTTTTCGTGCGTGCAGCCGGCTCTATCGAATTATAAGACGTTGTCACGTCAAAAACTCCCAGCTCGGAGGCCCCTTCGCACTTTTATACTATCGCTGGCTTTGATCTGGAAGGTTCAACACGCCCCGAATCACGCTGAGAGAAACCAAAACATTCCGTCGATGATATATCAAATACGCCTGATACCCAAGGTTGGAAGCAGCACGCGCTCTGTAAGGCTCAACAGGCACGGTTTGTAAACATTCATTTGTGAAGAGCCGCTGCGTCTCCGATTGCAACTGACAGCATCCGCGTCCATGAGTCATCCGTGCCTCGCACACTCGCAGAGCGGCCGCCTGTAACAATATGTTACAGAGCTTGCAAGGTGTCACGATATAGATTCCTCTAATGCACAACCTCAANCGCACTTGCAGAGCGGCCGCCTGTAACAATATGTTACAGAGCTTGCAAGGTGTCACGATATAGATTCCTGTAATGCACAACCTCAAAATGATCCAGATCGTTGCTGTAAAATCCAGCCCTTTGAAGAAATTTTATTACGGCACGTTGGAAGTGGTCGACGCATTATTTGTTACGTGTTGAGTATAAATTGTGTTCGCGCCAGCTGCACAGTAGTACATCAATGACTCAAGTGTATTGCATTACAGCCGCAGGTGAGAAGTAGATCATTTCTGTGGAAAAAAGATGGCAGATATGTGGTTACTGCCTATTGCAGCAAAGCTAAATACAGGTATTTCGATTTGCGATATTTATGTTTGATATTACCATGAGTTTCAAAAAGCTTTCAATCAAAATTTAATGTTCGAGAATTGATATTCGAACCTTCGATAAGGCGTGTAGGAATGTGTTATTAGATTAAATTTTAGGTAAAGATTAGTGTGAAAGTCTCCCCTCCCCCCCAATACATTTTTTAAATCTATTTATCCCATGCCGTGCCCTTGTTTCAGAAAAATACATTTGTCGGATACGTAAGTTAACGAAAAAGTCATATTTTAATTGCAGTATCATTGTTGTTGAAAGTTATAGCAAACGTTACTATACTCTCTCGTTCTCGATTCTCACTCGCGCCTGAAGACGTATTGGCAACAGTTCAAGGATGGTTGATTTAATTTAAATTTAATTTCATCCCATAATGCAGGAGTGCTCACTAAAAATTTCGAACTAGATGTTATGCGTAGGTAAATAAATAGCGGGCTGTTAAGGATATCTATCCCCTCCTCATGCATACCATCCTGTACCAAGTAACTCCATCACTGATTTCTTCCACGAGATCAGATATTTCTATCAATAACCCTCACGTTCAGCACGTTTTGAATCTTTGAAGCCGCCGAACTATAGAAACGCAGCTGTAACTTAGGAGTTGGGAGCTCTGCCAATGTCGGGCCACTTCTCTCCGGGAAAGGAAACGATTGGACGACGGCGGTACCTGTGTTTGGTGTGGTTGGTGCTTCGCAAGTCGTTCTGTCTCTCCCTTTCAATTGGGTAGGCGGAGCCAAGTTCGTTCTTAGGCAGACGTAACTATAGATACCAAAAAAGACCATTACTAACGATACGTTACCCATTAAAGTAAGACATTTTTCTATTACTATGGTTTTTTTGTTGACACACTATTGTGTCAAAAATTAGTTTTCCTATTTAAATTAACTTTTTCATATATATATATATATATATATGTACATTTGTTATTAAATGTTGGCATTATCGTGAAGCTTTACAGTGACGTCAGTTCACGCGAACAATAAACTTTCTGCTGAACGAACTGACAAAAAAAAATCCCGGAAAATTGCATTGCCAACGACGCTTTTGTTTGTGTACTGCCTTGTTACATTGCCAACATTTCTTTTTCTCTTTTCTGTTTGATGACCCTCGTGAACTTTCTGTACTGCCTTTTAATTTGGTCATCGTTTGAATGTGGTGACACTCCTATAAAAAAAATCCCCCCCTCCCCCACCAATACGCCCTCCCTCTCACCTAAACCCTTTCACCCTAGCAACCATCCCAACTCCTCCTAGATGGCTTCTCTTGTGTGTGGTATGACGACCTTTGTCATCGTTGTTTCCGTATTTCATTCTTCTGGAAACCCGGCCGGGAAAAGGTATATTGTTCTTTCTCTAGGTTTCCTCGAGCTCACTACGTCACAAAGTGTTAAAAAGACATCCCGTTTTCTTGCAAATTACGTATTTGCGATCATTTTTTTCTTTATACGTATGCTATACGTACATTCTGTTTTGTAGCAAGCCTCTCTGCTACAAACAACTTTTTGTAGTTGAGTTTTCGTTTATGGGACACTTTCAAAAGTACTTATTTGCGTCTCCTTTCACACCGTCGGCTATTCTTCGCAAAATGTAAAAATGAACACAGCCAAGAACCGAATAGTTAACACCCAAGCAACTATATTCTTGGTATATATTTCATTGCATGGGAGACGAGGTTCATAGTATGGTTCATATATAAAATTCGAAACATGATCAGCTGAATATGTTGTTTAAATATTAGTTATAACGGTAGTTTTTTTATGTTATGTTGAACATTGAGGTCAAGTATCGTTTGAAGAACGACTTTTATTAAAATTATTATAAATATAAATGTGTTTGCTTTTGAGCAACATAGTAGCATAAAACAAGAAGTGAATTTAAGTGGCTACCAAATTAAAAATCACTTTTGCATCATAAATTTAATACATTAAACCATTTTTCAGATTTCGGTTTCAGCATTATTGCCAGTAAACCACTATATTTATAGGTACGTTTAAATGTGTCTTGTTCCAGGTGGATATTTCTTTCGAAACCTAATTTAAATAGTTGTTTTAGTTAATCGTGAACTAATCACGTAAAAGATTTCCTTGGTACGTATCATTGCCGCATAAAATATTAGGAGCTCCTGAATGAGCCGCATTTTCCAGTGACTGAATCGCAGATGTACTGTAGTGTGTTCTCGCAGATCCTTCACTGGTGTCGACGCAAGATTCTGTAGACCGTCTTAGCATGCGTTTGACGCCGCACCGCCACTGTGGAAGACATGGTGGCTTATAGTGTCGTAGTTAATGCCTCCAGGCACAGACTATATGTTGCCTGAAGGTTAAGGGGTTTTGCAATAATGTAGTCGTTTACTGTTTCATTTGAAGGACGAATATATTGTCTCGAATATATTCACAAAACAACATACATTAACACTTCCGAGGTGTGGTACTCTAATAATTGGAATTTGACTACTCGGATTAACTGCTGACGACTTCGTGATGGAGGGGGGAGGGCCTTCTCTTGACGGTGATTGTATACTTAACTCTTGCTGGTATGATGTCAGCTGTGGAGGGTGAGCTCCGGCGATGGGCGGCCTTGGACAAAGGCCTGCAGGTGCTGCTGTCTCACTGGACCGCTGTTCTACTGATGTGGCCGAGGGTCCGATGTGCCCCCGGCCCCCTCGGCGCGGTTGACTTCTCTCTGTGCGGCGATATTCAACTGACTGCTCTCTCGAACTCACGTCTCTGGGCGGTAATAATTGACTGACCCGACTAACCTCTCGGCTCCGCAATAATCAACTGAGCCCCACTTCTCTCGTAAAGCGGTTTTTATGCACGCCGGCCTCCCTCCTTAAGTGTCGGCACATGTCACCTAGTCCTGGTGAGGGGGTGAGGTGGAAGGCAACGCAGAACAATGCCTTTCAAAACCCGTGCCCTGGTTCCTGAAGGTTGGGGCGGGGGGTAGCACTTTGCTCCTAGCTTGCTCTCGTCAGCTATTTCTTCGCGGTGCGTTTCCACATTGTCCTGTGGTTAGCTAAGGGGGAGAGGGGGTGTTCTCGGCACCATTATCCATCTGTCATCTGTTTCTTCCACGGTGCGTGTTTTTTTAATTTAGGTGAACTGTGCATGATTATTTTCTATCTCGTGAAACCTCTGCGATCAACAGATCTTACGGGCTTGCTAGAGGCGTAGGGGGGGGTGGGTGGGTGAAGGGAGGGTGGACGATGCCTCCGCGACACGTGTTATAGTCGCCACGCGCCTCCTTCTCGATTTGACCTTCCCCTGCGGTGACTAGGAGTGACACGTGTCTCTCTAAGTCTCTACCCTGGTTATGCGGGGGAGGGGGTTGTGGGCCAGCGTCGCTCTAATATTCCTAAACCGTCACACGTCACGTTTGTGGACAGCCGTTATGAATGCGCATGCGAGTGTTCCAACCTTCAGTTTTCAACACAAGCCGTGTGCGAATTCCGTTATTTGCAGAAAAACCAAAAACCATTTGCGTTTCTTTTAGCTTAACAAGCTATACTTCACCCCCCTGTACCTACTTTAGCGGAATTCGCGATTTCATTGACCACTCGTGGCAACCATATTGTGCCATTTATCTGCGCTGAGGGAAAGGTTTGTTACATCCAACAAAATACTGGTTTGTATATGGCCAAACTTATATTTAGTAGCACCAACGAAGTAAATTTTTTAGTAAACAAAACTTATATGAACAAAATAGATTTTTTTTTCTTAACAAAATACACGCATGTATAAATACAACCTCTGTGTGGGCCCAAAAAAATAGACTGTCAAAAAAAATATTTAGTTTAATTTATTTAGTTTGATTAGTTAGTAATTTTAATTTATTTAGTTTTTTTAGTATATATTTGCTTGACCGCTCATTCGAGTGCCTTCGTTCGAAAATACTGTTCGAGAGTTTGTTTAAAAATGTTGTTACGATTTGGATAGAAGCAGTGTTTGTTATTGAATTTATTGATGCTTAATAATGGTATAAAACCCATATAAAACATGTTCAAAAGAAAAATAAAAAGTAAAACTGTAAAACTCTAAATATTTATTTACATACATTTTCCAGAATTGGAAATGTATATATTTTAAAACATTCCGATTTCGTTAGCAGACGCTTTACGTGACATTTCAAACGTAGCGCATGGGCGCTTATGATCTGGGTTCGAATCTTGGTCGTGATTTCACTTTTTTTTTTAAATAATCAAAATGGTTTCATGCGCGTAGAACCAAAAAAATCTTTAGTTGCATCATCCTAATCTTACCGTTTAGGGCAGCCAAATATAAACAACCAAATAATTTTATTTCAAAAACAACATATTTTATTGCCCCTATACAAATAAATAATTCTGTTTCACCAAGCAAACTTTGTTTTAGTTAACGAAACCTTTTTCTCATTATGTGTGAAACTGCTCTCTTTGAGATTGGTTGCTCAACCACTGAGCCTTTGCTACTGTCTATACTCCATTCACGGTTACTTACAACTTTCCTGAAGCTCTACTAAAGTTCTGCTTCCATGATATTCTTCTGCCTCGTGCAAACAAAGCTTAGAAAATTACACCAGACGGACAACCCACCGCATTCGTGCGCGCTCAGTGTAATAATGTTTTGCAAAAGAACTATTTATTACTGGGCATTACCAACACACTTATTTTCTCTCTGTCTTTATTCGTATNAATAATGTTTTGCAAAAGAACTATTTATTACTGGGCATTACCAACACACTTATTTTCTCTCTGTCTTTATTCGTATCAGGTATAAATTAAATGTTATAATTTATAGATAAAATAAATGTTAAAGTTAAATTTAACAAAAAATAATGTACTTTTATGTTAACACAAGTATAAAACGGTTGTGATACATGATACATTTAGGAAACACATCTTACGTGGGATGTTTTTCAAAGGTTTTATTCTAAAGTGTGAAAAAAATCGAGATAGATACTCTACAAAAGCGTTCTTGGGACGTGCCACGATATTGCCCCGCCAATGGCAGAAGTCAAGCCAGTATACAATGTATTGCAGTTTAGTAAGTAACTACATTATATCGCAAAACTAACAGGTCCCTTGTTATTTTGGTAATGACCGAAGAGTGAAGAAATTTGGGCTGCTTTTAACAGCGAGATCTTGAGAGCCTATGAGGGTGATTGAGGTAAGTATGGAGCAGCGCCGGAATGAAAGGGCAGAGGAAATGGGAGGTACCCGAGAAAACCCGCTGAGCAGCGGCATCGTCCGGCACGANAGCGCCGGAATGAAAGGGCAGAGGAAATGGGAGGTACCCGAGAAAACCCGCTGAGCAGCGGCATCGTCCGGCACGAATCCCACATGCGATAATCCGGGAGTGGCCCAGCCGGTTATTGAACCCGGTTTCGCCTTGGTGGGAGGCGAGTAGGCTAACCGCTCAGCCACCGCGGCCCCTTATTTTGGTAAATTGTGGTTTGAGAATTTANAGCGCCGGAATGAAAGGGCAGAGGAAATGGGAGGTACCCGAGAAAACCCGCTGAGCAGCGGCATCGTCCGGCACGATTCCCACATGCGATAATCCGGGAGTGGCCCAGCCGGTTATTGAACCCGGTTTCGCTTTGGTGGGAGGCGAGTAGGCTAACCGCTCAGCCACCGCGGCCCCTTATTTTGGTAAATTGTGGTTTGAGAATTTANTTTGGTGGGAGGCGAGTAGGCTAACCGCTCAGCCACCGCGGCCCCTTATTTTGGTAAATTGTGGTTTGAGAATTTAGGGCGTAGAATTCGAACGACACCAAGCAGCGTTTCTAGTGTTCAGTTTTGGAACTGCATCACTGAATGTTTCGTTGCATCTTTGTTACTTGGGCAGTAAAAATAAAATTTATAAATTTTAAATAATTTTTACTAGAGAAAATTATTAAATCGTTTTATTTGCTCACTCCCTTAAATCAAACGTTATTTCAAAAATTAATGCCACGAAAGTTTTTTCTATAAGTTGTATTAATTATGACCTTCCTCAATACCAATAAGAAGTGTAGCGAACAGTAGGTGAATGAGTGGGTCATTTCTCCGCACGAAAGCGCTCAGTAGCAACGGTATGGATGCCCGTGATTTTGGCTTACTTAAGGCGATCGCATTACTAGAGCTATTTTCTGAGTTTGAGTCACAGAAGCGCGGGAGCGATAAGGGCGACACTGCCACGCGTATCAAGTGTGCCATCGCCGCTACGCGCAAGTCTTTGAACTGGTGGTGCAGTGTTCTCACCTTGAGCGTGTACCTATGGGATTTTCAGCTGTGACCCTGACGTTATATTGGTTAAAAGCCTGAAGCAAAGTTTTATGGCAGACTTCTGTCTTAGTTTCGATCGTGTCCGGGTAGAGTGTACTAAGCTATATCAGTATGAAAAAGCTTTTTAAACGATGTTAACTGGCTCCAAAATAATATTTATAAAATGCGTGAAACATAAAAGCACCTTTCAGTCCTTGTATGGGGTATGTTTTGTTTTCGTAGGTGAACATATTGGGGACACGTTTAATACTTTCGTCAAAAAACCTATTTTTCGTACATGCTGCAAAGTAGTTCAAGCTCAGGTAGGCGAACGACTTATNTTAATACTTTCGTCAAAAAACCTATTTTTCGTACATGCTGCAAAGTAGTTCAAGCTCAGGTAGGCGAACGACTTATATCACTGGGAGCTTCTTATGCGGAAAAGAACTAAATCTATTAGGTAAAAAAGTTTTAAAAAAATCTGTAAAAGACTTTTAACTTAAAAAAAAATTTCCCAAGCTCAAAATTAAAAATAACGCTTAAAAATTATTTTTTGGGTTTCCTCTAAAATTTAATTTTTGGATTAAAAGTTAATTCTATCTTTCTTTTAAGCCAGGAGTTATGTCACACCCGAGCATGTTGCAGGCTATAATCAGTTGACATTAGATAACGTGCCCAGTTTCACTTTCATATCCACTCTTTTCCCTTCAAGGGTTCGTAACTTTAGAATATTCTTTGCTTGTACAAATTTTTGAGCGCCCCCTACATCCCCCNGCTTTTCCCTTCAAGGGTTCGTAACTTTAGAATATTCTTTGCTTGTACAAATTTTTGAGCGCCCCCTACATCCCCCTTCCCCCTTCATCACTACCCCCACCTCCAAGAGAGGGAAAGATCATCCCAGCCAACAAGATTAGAATGTTTGTCAATGATAACAGTCGTGTGCGTGACGCGAATGGAGCCGCTGTCGATACCAGCGGTTTGTTTACGTCGACGGCAGATGGATGTGGCGCTCGCGCGCCCGACGCTGGAATAAAAACGGGCTGCCAATCCGGAGCTAATTCGGGATGACAGCGACGAGATATTCCCTCGGGTATGCCGCCACGACCGCTGTTTGGTGCAGACTGGGGGGATGGAACTACTACGCGATATCGTGGGATCACAGCCGGAGTTACAGTGTCGAATTACTATTATTGTTACTGTTAATACTCAAGCAGTTTCTTAACACTCGAGCATATATGCAGCGCCCAAACTGTTAATAAACGCTAAAGCGGTTTGTTACCGCTCAAGCGGTTTGTTACCGCTCAAGTTGTTATTTAGCACTCAAGCCGTCATTTAGCCCCTAAGGTTGTCACTCAGTCTCCCCCATCTGAGCGAATACTCAACGCTTCCTTTGCTACAGATTTTCCATCAGTAAAATGACAGGGTCACCGCTGAAAGTCCTGCAGGTACACGAGCCTCGAGCGTAGCAGCGATGGCGGACTTGATGCGTATGGCATTGTATCCCTCGTCTTCCTCGCACTTTCAGACCTCAAACGCGAGAACAGGAGGCCGTCTTAGCAGTGTTGTGCTGTCTTCTAACCAAAGTAAATTTGTCTTCGACCGCCGAAGGTCAAACTAGACTCATTTCCCTGCGAAAACAAGTCTTCCAGTCTTCAAGTTTGGGAAGTTGTGAAGTTCTCATCTTGCCTTTTATTTCCTCTCGAATATGTACAAATATACTTTTATAGGTGTGACTGTCCTGAATTCAGTGAGATCGCAACAGAAATATTCCAAAAGGGCGACACTCTTGTGTTTAATCACAATGAAATCATCTGTGAATTGCTGCCGGTGTTGACCTAATTAGGCTGTTTACAGTTAATTGAACTCTTTCCAAGTAGACTGAGACTTACTGGCATACGCCCGGTAAAGTTGGTAACGACGAAAGTAAATTAGTTCCTCATCTTGACGTTCAAATAAAACAGTTAGGTTAAAATGTGTGACTGCTGAACTGATTTTTTTTTTGCCTTCTAGTTTTTTTTAATGCATACAAGTGTAATAATTAGCCAATTTGTAAAATCCTTACTTTTCTAATAATTTCACAGTTTCACTTTACCGACGCATGAATAAAGTGATCAGGCCCATGGAAATGTTAATTTTACTTATGGCGGTTGAATACACCAAGTGCATACAAGTAGTTCTTAAGCAGGGCTTTCGAAAGTACTCACTTTACCGTGAACAGCGTATGATAAACTTTCCCTGTAAAAGTCACGTGACAAATGTAGCAGCCGGAGTCGGGGCCGTTGGAAGGGAAGAATAAAAAAGTGCGGCTTTGTCAGCTAGGGAAATTTAGTTTATCATACTTAGCCACTGTTTCAGAACCTGGCGTAGACTATTATGATGGGTGGTCGTTATCCTCTGCGACGGAATTTCGCAATCTAGACCTGCCCAGTTCTTTAATATATGTGTCTGTGGATTACGACCGAGGTAAAAGCGAAATGCTGTTGCGGGATCTTTACCTTTTCGCGAGGAAGGGCAGGTAAAATTTTGTGCGTGTGTGTGTGTGTGTATGTGTGTGTCAGTGAGCGTGTGTATAAATTGACGCCTCTGCCCAGACCTCCTGCTAATCAATCATAATTTAAAGTAGGCTCATATCTCACTCACGCTACCCGCTTCTATAAAAGTTAAAATGCCCCATTCCCTCCGTTTTCCAAAGTA
Organism: Clitarchus hookeri; assembly: GCA_002778355.1. NCBI lineage: Eukaryota > Metazoa > Arthropoda > Insecta > Phasmatodea > Phasmatidae > Clitarchus > Clitarchus hookeri. Next base: position 52,136 of record NQII01004835.1, on the reverse strand, counting down.
TGTCCTTTCATTTTTGTGATATCTATGAAGAATTTATCCGAAAAGAAAAAATTATCAAAATTCTTTTCGTAACGGTACCCAAGGTGCATTGGCGTTGTCAACTGTACTTTTTAGAACAGACCTGATATTTTTCATTTAAATATCAGTTGTGTTTTGTGTATGGTTAAAATGATTAATAATAAAAAATACCTCCTGTAAATAAATTGTTATTGTAATAAAATAAATTAGAGCACGTAGAAGCATTTGCAACTAATTAAGGGGGCTGCCTAGATGGCGCTTGAACTTCGTTGCAGTGTATGAGAATCACGTTTTTTTTTCCACGAAAATATTAAATCTGCGTCCAATGCTCTAATCTACGAAAAGAACACACACTTCTGAAAAGGCTTGTGGAGTGCTTTCAAGATGTCACGCACATTAGAGACACAATTTAAAAGCATTCCAGCATAACCAAAAATGGCTTTTTCAAAGCGTTGTACATAAAAATCTACTCTGCTTCTTTCGCTAATGCCGTTTTTCGATGTCGCCTCAAAGAACTAGGTAATATAAACGAAACACATTACATGCGCCTCTTGCCTGTCACTCTTATCCGTATTTAAATTTCTTACAGGACATCTTTGTCCAGAAAGTGATTGCACTGATTCTGAAACGCGTCATCTGGCTCTACTGCGCACGCAGTAAATGGACGACTCTGCGACGAAATGTTTGACTTCAGTTACCCATAACAAACACTCAGAACAACATTTTGTTGTAATGTCGTTACTAATTGCAACATACTAAATAAACCGAATGTTCGTGGCTATTTCATTCATCGTGTCGTTTACAGAGGCAGTTGAGTTATTTGTTTGTACAGCATGATTGCGTAAACAGCCGAAGGACTACGTGTTAATTACGGAAATGTCAAAAAATTTATATATTAACGTGGAAACGTTCAACTATATTTCAATTATTTTGTTGGAGCTAGTGTAAAGAAAACGTCCGTTTGAACCATGTTATTGGCGTGCTGCAAATTGAGAAAGAATCGCTGCGTTTCCATGTCGTTTTCAAAGCTTTTTCAGTACGCTTTCCGTAATGAATTTGTACACACAAACGGTATTCAAAGCGAATTGAGTCTCAAGGTCGTTGTGCCAGAAAAGTGGAATCGGATCAGATTCAGTTGGGTGTAAGTTAACATATAAACGCGTGTCGTATTGAAATAGTATCGAAACTAAAATGCTCGTAATCTGGAGTAGCAATCCTCTACTACACACAGACATGTGTTGTTGGTAGGGCCGGTGACTTTCCGCGTAAAAATCGGAGCACACAGTAGACTTCAACACTATATACACACCTCAGCTGTTGTTATACCTCCGTTGGCTGCTGGTGCCGTGTCCGTCTTTGACCAAGCCACTCAGGACTAAGTAACTCCGACACTGAACATTCGTGATACGTGCGCAAACGGTTAACACGGGCCAGAACATGTTTCAGCCAATCAAAGAAGCTGGACGACCCTACAGTGCTTTGAACTGTATCTTGTCTCAAAATCGTTTCGCGAAATATCACTGTCCCTAATTATTGCTAATTACTTTCGTTGTTCTTGTGTATTTGCGTTATATCGTCGTCGCATTAAAATAATGTCAAATTTTAGTATAACTATTTGGCCGAGAGAAAAGGAAATATTTAAATTTTCAGCGGTATTGTTATTTCATTGCAGCCAACATAAATTCAATTTCGCTAACGTAAACACGCACATTAGCCACAGTGTTCAAATCTATTTCAATTCGTGTTCAAATTTTGCATGCAAACGAGTATTGTACTCAGTTGGGATTAAGCACGGGAATTATTGAAAAAGTTTTTAAAACTGCATGGAAACGTAGCAACTAAAAAGGAAATCATCTTTAATTACTGTAACTGTCACCTTGTACGCGCCGGAAGGAACGGGATTAACGGTGTTTTCCTGAGACTGTCACGCGGCAGGGGCAGATGCTATATATAGTCTATGCACATTTGTCTTCACAATATTTGAATCAAACCTTGGAAAAATAGCGTTTGGTTGTTTCCTAAATATTTCATGTATCACAAGCGTTTTATACGTCTGTTTGTTTAAAATTACCTTATTTTTGGGTAGAATTTAACATTACTTATGTTCTATCAATAAATTATAATATTTCATTTAATATTAATACAAGTAGGGCGTAAATAGGATGCCTTAAGGCTGTTCACAGTAAAGTGAGTAATTTTGAAATCAACCTTTTGAAATGCNAAGTAGGGCGTAAATAGGATGCCTTAAGGCTGTTCACAGTAAAGTGAGTAATTTTGAAATCAACCTTTTGAAATGCGTCACTGTTCCTACCTGCGTGTATTTTTAACCAGCACGCGTAGTTAAGTTGGTAACGACGAAGGGAATGTAGTTCCNGTCACTGTTCCTACCTGCGTGTATTTTTAACCAGCACGCGTAGTTAAGTTGGTAACGACGAAGGGAATGTAGTTCCATGTCTCAACGTTGAATGAAAAGTGTTCTGTTAACATTTATCAATACTAACAAAGATATATTTTTCTTTCTGATTTTTTTAATGCATATAAGTGTAAGAATTAGCAAATTTGTGAAATATTTACTTTTATAACATTTGTATGTTTCTCATTACTGAAGCATGAATGAAGTAATGAGGTCCATGACAGTGTTAATTTTTTAGAGACCCGGTAACTTCGCGGATTCATTCGGCATCAAGTTAGACTACACAAACCTTTGTTTACTCGAGCATCAATTACCTTTTCATTGGCTGTTGCTCCAATTAACCCCAGCCCAGGTAGCACGGCAATCGGACCCTGTTTCCCTTGGAAGGTCGTNTTTCATTGGCTGTTGCTCCAATTAACCCCAGCCCAGGTAGCACGGCAATCGGACCCTGTTTCCCTTGGAAGGTCGTTATTGGCCGAAAGTCGTCCGGGGTTTGCCTAATGCTCTGTGGTCCAATGGCAACAGAAACTTAAACGTACGTGTGATTGAAGTCTAACTTGTCCTCAAACGAATTTGCGAAATTTCCGGCTCTCTATTAATTTTACATGTGGCGAAAGGATACACACTGTGCTTACAAGTAGATCTAAAGCAGGACTTTCAAAAGTGCTTATTTTAACGTGAAAAACCTATAGTAAAATGCAAAATGTTATTAAACTAAGTGCGCACGGATACATTGCATAGTCCTTTTCGGTGTAATTTTCTGGACGTAGTTAATTAAAGCTTTGTTTGCATGAGGGGGAGGAATTGCTTGAAATAAGAACTTCAGCAGGGCTTCGGAAAACTCGGAGTTAACCTATAATGGACTATACAGAGCGATTCGTGACGATATGGCCTAACTGAAGTACAGTAGCTGATTACTTGGGTCAGTAGGAGTAAAAAAAAATGTAATATTAACGGGATATAATTCGTAGCACGTATGGTGTTATGATGCTCCGCAGGTGGCGAGTTTGAACATCTCCTGNACATTAACGGGATATAATTCGTAGCACGTATGGTGTTATGATGCTCCGCAGGTGGCGAGTTTGAACATCTCCTGTACAAGATGATTACCATATGAAAGCACTAACGTGTACGTTACATACCATGACATGTAGTAAACAGTACCTCGTCACCACAACATGCGTGTTTGTAGTTAGCAACTGTCAGTGGCATGTTGCTTTCTCTGAATACTCACCCTTCTCTGAATCCTACAGCGTTGTGATTACAACCAATGTTGATGGTATCATTTCTACTCATTTTGGCGCAGGTAATAAAGCTCCTTCAGTTGGGCCACGTCGCGTCGTCGCGAACCACCTTGTATAGAGTGGAGTAGTAGCACTTTTAACGACGTGTAACTTCTCGTCGCCGCTCTCGAAATGTTAACAGTAGCCGCGGATGCCGTGGGGGCTTGGCCGTCTNTTCTCTAAAATCCGCGTCATTTGAACACGATCCCCGCTGGAATTTAAAATGTGTAATCACGCTTAATAATTTGCAGGATATAACAATTTTAAAAAATTTGAAAGGCCACACGTTATATTTGTTTTTAATATGAAGTAAAATAATTAACTCATGTTTTTTTTTCCCCTGTGACATATACAAAACTGAACATGGTATATAATTTATTTTCCTGTGCATATGTATTCAAATATTTGTTTTTTTCATTTGAATTATAGTTTATGCCGATATGTTACCTTTCATGGATACAAGGAAACAATGCTCTTTATTAGTAGGTAGAGAAAATACAAGTAGAGATGGGGCAGGACATCCTTCATTTGTGTGGCGCTGGTTTAACCAGAGTAATGTTTGCACATCACTCTGGTGGGGAGAGTGGCGTCCCCCCCTTCCCCTCCCGTCAAACCCCAGTGGATCCTGAAAACTTAAAGCAAAACAGAATTAGTTGTCAGTGAGTGCCAGCAGAGCAAGCACAGACCGACTTTTACTAAGCCATGACAAGATGGTAATTTGCCTGAAAGGAAAAGAGAGTTAATATTAACCTAAATAACCTATTACTTAAACTAAGTCCACAAGGACGATTTTTTTTAACGTACCTCATTAGAAACTAAATTACCCCAGAGGTGTCCCTTTAGGACTCCTCATGTAAATCTAAGGCTGTATGTCAACAAGACATGCAGTTTGCTAAATNACCCCAGAGGTGTCCCTTTAGGACTCCTCATGTAAATCTAAGGCTGTATGTCAACAAGACATGCAGTTTGCTAAATTAATTAAACTGTAGATAAATATCTATCCTAAAAAGCTGCGCAAATGCTAACGTAATTGGCCTGGCAGTGTGTTACATGCAAGGCTACGGGGGCCTGTGCACTAGAAGCTACCTTGGGCGCTTATAGCGCTGAGTTAAATCTAACTCATAGTCCCCAAGGGCAGTTATGNACCCCAGAGGTGTCCCTTTAGGACTCCTCATGTAAATCTAAGGCTGTATGTCAACAAGACATGCAGTTTGCTAAATCAATTAAACTGTAGATAAATATCTATCCTAAAAAGCTGCGCAAATGCTAACGTAATTGGCCTGGCAGTGTGTTACCTGCAGGGCTAAGGGGGTCTGTGCACTAGAAGCTACCTTGGGCGCTTATAGCGCTGAGTTAAATCTAACTCATAGTCCCCAAGGGCAGTTATGAGAGGATTTGTATGTTTCTCGCTTGATTTATAAAAACCTTCAGTCAGCTTGAGAATTACTTTGTCCAGCATTTTTTCTTTTAATTTTTCGTGCAAGCATCTAACAGGTATGTATCTAGGTTGCCTCTGCGGCCAATTGGAGGCATTTATTTTGCACCACCTGCAATGAATTTAAATAAATTTGTGCAGGGTAGGCCCAGGCGGGCACTGCGTAAGTAATAATTGGGCGAATCAACGACTGATATAGTCGTTGCCCATTTTTCTGCGACATACCAGAGCCACGAGATAAAAGAGGATATAAAGCTGCCATACGCGCATAAGCAAGATTTATCTTAACTTCCACATGGCGGAGCCATGTCACCCTTCTATCCATAATAAGGCCAAGGTATTTCACTTCATCTTTAAGTGGAATATCCTCCCAAAAGAGAGTGAGATGTGGCAGATTGGGAGGAATGTTCCGGCGAGTAAAAACTACAGTGTCGCATTTTCCCACATTTACTTTAATTCGCCACAGGCGAAAATAATTTTCAAGCTCTTTGAACTGTGCCTGGGAGCGCTGAGTGGCAAATTAATATTTGCGATATCGCGTGTAAATTACTGTAACATCAGCATAAATTCCTAAATTAATATGCCAGTTAGGGGGGCGTGGAATATCGTGGGTATAAATATTATATAATACTGGACATAATATGCTACCCTGCGGGACTTCAGCCCTAATTATTTTCTTTTCTAAGGTCGCTCCATCAATTGAAACGGTAAACGAGCGCCTATCTAAATACAAAGCAAATAATTTAATATAGCAATCGGGGAAATTTTTCTCATACAATTTACACAGTAGCCCTGCATGGAAAACCCNAAAGCAAATAATTTAATATAGCAATCGGGGAAATTTTTCTCATACAATTTACACAGTAGCCCTGCATGGAAAACCCTTTCAAATGCCTTTTCCACATCTAAGAATACAGCGACGGTGTAATGACGCCAGTTAAAAGTATTTGTTACATGCTCGGATAATCTAACGAGCTGATGAACGGTAGAATGGGCTTTCCTAAAGCCGAACTGNTAAAAGTATTTGTTACATGCTCGGATAATCTAACGAGCTGATGAACGGTAGAATGGGCTTTCCTAAAGCCGAACTGTTCATTAGGAAAAATATTTACTTTGCGAATGTGATTTTCAAGGTGCCGCAATAAAACGCGCTCGTGAATCTTAGAGAGCGAACTGAGCAGACTAATGGGGCAGTATTGTTGTTTTAATCAACTAGAAAGAGCCCTTAAACGCGGCAGCGACCTGGCTTGCGTCATAGCCCTTCCTCCTCCCTCCTGCTTGATAAGGCGTCGAGTTTTGAGGATGCGCAATAATATTCTGGGAACTAGCACCCTCGGCGCAACGCGGCATTTAGAGAAATTTCTGGGCGATGGCCTACGTCCCTATAAATATTGCAGCGGTCCATGGGTCGGGATGATTGGTAGAAAGCTTCTGGCTGAGTGTGGAAACCAGGCCATCTGTGAAGAGGACGGACGGCGACGGGAGACTGCGAGACGACGGCGGACGAGTTGTTTGTGGTGTGAATGGACGATAGGGCGTGATACCCGACGAGTGAAGGCTACTGTGCGTGATGGCGCACGGAGAACTCTAAAACATTCCGGACTTGTGGGACTTGGACTTAACTGAGGTGGGACTGCATGAAAATGTGATACGGATCTTATTGTAAATAGTGAAACTGTCGAATTTGGACATATAATATATAAACTAATTGAATAGGTGTTGATGCTCTGTCTATTGGCACTGATTATTAATTAATTACATTAAATTATTTGAGGTAATTGTAAATTGTATTGATTGAATTCATTAATTGTAAACAGCATGTGATATCAATTTATTGTGAGACTTTGGGTCGTGATAATTTTGTTTGTAGTTATTGTAAAAAAAATTAGGAAATTATAATTAACTCTTTTATTTAATGAAGACCTTCATCCCTTAACGAACCTGGTTTAGCCCACTGACTTTTGATAAATTGTAACAGCAATATTTTATTTAGTT
>NQII01004835.1:27884-40378 GCA_002778355.1 Clitarchus hookeri | reverse complement strand
TATATATATATATATATATATATATATATATATATATATATATATTCCATATCACAACAAAACCACATTTTCATAAATTAATTCAAACATAAGTAATAGCTGAAAATACATCAATAATCAATAAATATGGCGTCCGAATCTCCCCCTTTAATAAATTCCCAAAGGACCAAGATTTGGCATCGATAAGGATGTAAAGGGCACAGTTGAAAACAGGCAACAGAAATGTTTCCTCGTGGAAGGAATTCACCTTCTACCCCGACTATGGAATACCTGACTCGGCCATGGGTAGGGGCAGTGATATTTCGCGAAAAATTTCAAGACAAGATACCCTTCAAAGCACTGTAGGGTAGACCAGCATTTTGGATTGGATGAAACATGTTCTGGTCCGTGTTAACTATTTGCGCACGAATCAACTAGGTTCAGTGTCGGAGTTACAGAATCCTGAAGGGCTTGGTCAAATGCGAAAATGGCACCAGCAGCCAATGGAGGTACGACAACAGCTGAGGTGTTCATATAGTATTGAAGTCTACTGTGTGCTGTAATTTTTACGCAAAAAATCACTGGCCCTAGCCATGGGTGATTTCTTCTGAGAAACTTTGCATGCAGAAAGTCAACTCGTGTTTCGTCTTTCCTTTCTTCTCGTTCAGTGGCTACACATGCGTACGCCTCGTACTGAAGCCTTGAATTAGTTTTTGTTTTGTGGCAATGAAGTCTTAAGACTGCTGTAGGTACCTACTTCTCACAGTGGGTTCTAAACGAGTGCCGACTGAGTGCTCGTAGGTTATATATAGCCTATTCGCGGTTTTTTCACCTCTTTAGAATTAAACCTTTGAAAAATCACCCTATGTATAGAATGACGTGTTTAGTTATTTCCTCAGTATGTCATGTATCACAAGCGTTTTATACTTCGGTTACCATAAAAGTTTTTTTTTTGTTAAATTTATATTTTACCTAAATTAAATTTATTACAATATTTAATTTATAATAAGTATGAATAAAATTATTGAGAAAACATTTGTGTTGGTAGTGCCTAGTAATAAATAGTTATCATGCAAAATATTATTACAACTGTGTGCGAACGAATTTGGTGCGTTGACCTTTGGTGTAATTTTTTATAGATTTAGTTAAGCTTAGTTTGCACGAGGCGGAGGCATATCCTGGAAGCAGAACTTTAGCAGGGCTTCAGAAAAGTGTGCATTAACTGTGAGTGGATGATGTGTGCTGTGCGTAGGGTCGGACTCAAATCATGAACGTTTCAGCCTCTTGGCCACATGAGAGTGACGTATTAGAAAAGAATACGATGTTAATCATGGCACTATAAACTCGTACCATTGCATACATATCTGCTTCCTTTATGAATATTCATTTCCCAAAAAAATAGCAAACACCCTAAGTTCTAATCAGTAATTTCAATCTGTAACCATCTGGAAATTCAGTTTGTTTTCTGCTACTGACTGAAACGGGACTAGGATTCCCAGTGGGCCATTAGACGAATAGCATAATTCTAATTCATGGCGAATCAAAATACATTTTTGGTAATTCAAAGAACTCCAGTCACTGGATATACAAGCAGAATTTCAATAATTTTCAATTAGATTTAACACCGTTCGCGTAATTTTAGTGAAATTCACAAAAAAATAAATTAAAGAAACAGTAAATTGAAATTTTTTTTGTATAAGCCTACTTGTTACCCTCATAAGAAAACCTCGTAGGTAACTTCACTTTTCTTAGTTTGTAACATAAAAATATTATATGATTATAACATTAAAAAATCAACTAATGTACTTGAAAAGCTCGTATCTCCAAACATTTTTAGAAATAATCAACAAACATAAAACAGAAACTATGAAGATCCAAATAGCGAAAAACCTCGAACATCCACTTCTTATTTTCAATGTAAATTTATCTTCAGATCTGGGTTAATGAATATGCGTATCTAAATTGTTAATAACAGTCTTGTTTCAAACAGAAAAATTGAATTTGAAGTCAAAGTAATTAAGTTTTTTGTCTGTCCAGTAAAATATAAGTTTTTGGAGCTAGGAGGGTTTCTCACGAGGGTAACGATATATGCATATTTCACGACTATGTGTGGAAACAAATTTTCTCATCGTTGTAATGGTTGTAATAAAAAAGATGTTTATCGATATGTTGATGTAGAGTGTAAGGGAATCTACTGGAGGGAAAATCTGTAACTAACCTCAATAAAATAGGAAAAAAAAATTTTGTTTTTAGCGAAAATTGAGCTTTCAATTACACATGTTGACCACAGTTTTTAATTAATTTACGTAGTTTACTCACGTTAGTCAGTTCTGGCTAGAGCATAAAAGTTCTCTCTCGTATCCCAAAAAAATAACCAGAATACGTGGGTTTCGTTCTGGTATAAACTGACAGGAAGGTTTGTTCCAGTCAACAATATATTTGTTTGTGTAGGGCCAAAAATATATTTAGTTGCCCCAACCAAATATTTTGTTGGGTAAAAAAATGGTTGCCTGTAAAGTCGGTTTTACGGGCGAAGATTTTACGTGACAACGTAGTGCTGCGCGCGCGGCAGACCGATCATAGTTGAGTGGGAGAGAGACGCAAGGCATTCGGCGGGCCTCTCTCTCGTTCGGTGACTCATCGTAACGTTACCGAGCGTTACACTTTTTCATAAGTGACTCCCAGCCGCAACCTAATTTAAGACGTTGTCACGTCAAAAAAACTTGAAACGCAACAAAACTAATTTTATTCGTCTAACAAAATTCATGTTTGAATAAACAAAACCACTCCATTGGACCAGAATAAATTAAGCTGTCTACAGATTAATTAGTTGAATCGACTGTTATTGTTTGGCCACTCATTTGATTGCGTTCGTCGTAAAATACAGCTCCAGTGTTTGTTTGTAATTTTGTGACAGTTAGGATAGTAACAGTGTTTGTTAGAGCATTTATCGATGCTTGATAGTGGTATAAACATCCTAATAAAACTATCACTGAGGACAGGATTTGTTTCCATATACCAAATATACAGGATGATTCTAAAATCATGGGACAAACATTGAGGGGTGGTGAAGCTCAGTAAAACAAACAATTATTGTATAGGAATATATGAGCGGAAGTGACGCGTTGAGGCACATACACAAAAATAACACATGAAATGCAACACATTATTTATTTACAACGTCGCCGATAAATGCCTTTTTACAGCAATGTTTATAATAATTGCTCAAAATTGCTACCACCGACAGTAATGCAAGCTTGTAGCGTTGGTGGAGTGATTGGCGAACAGATTCAAATACGCCGGGTATTTCACGCACGCCACCATTGTCAGCCAATCACGCCATATGTAGAGGTCGCCAAGCATGCGTGACTGTTGGTGGATGCATTTCCAGCAACTGTTTTAACATTTTCTGTACGGNGCGTTATGTTTTTGTGTTTGTGCCGCAACGCGTCACTTCCGCCCATATATTCCTATACAATAATTTTTTGTTTTGGTGAGCTCTACCACCCCTCCATGTTTGTCCCATGATTTTAGAATCATCCTGTATTTATTTCCAAGGTACTTGTTTCGGGTAGAAAAAATATTGTTATTTCGACCCTGGAGCTAAGAAGGACAGGAGTTGGCGAGGCTGATCTTTGCTGTATTAAGCTTTGAACCTAGTGGGCGTGGCTTAGATTCCATATTACGGTTGGCAAAACAAACGGTATTTTTACCCTTGTGTATACGGGACTGTGGCACTTTAAAGAATGGGTTTTTGTACTGTTTTGATGTAAGTTTAAGTGTTTATCTTATGTGAAAACTTACTCCAGAAACACCCTTAGATAACATGCTTTTTCAGTTCCACCTGTCACTCAAGTTATTGTGCGATATTTAAAGAAGAAACACTACCGGGGCTTTTGGGGTGACATCGAAACAAAGCCCAAATATCGTGTGTCCGTAACAGTTTCTTCACGGTTGATGCAAAATTGTAATTTTTGAGGCACGTAACTGAAATGAGTTACATGTATAGACGACTCGGAACGGTAGCACACGCAGTGNAAAATTGTAATTTTTGAGGCACGTAACTGAAATGAGTTACATGTATAGACGACTCGGAACGGTAGCACACGCAGTGAGTGTCTCGTGTCTGCCACTTGTCTCGTGGATTGACAAGCTGACACGATGTCAGGACTCGGGTGTTTGTTACAGTGTGGTTGTACAAAACGGAGAGCTTACAGGGTTCATTGTAGGGCCCAGCATGTATACGAACATTATTGGTTAATTGTCCAGTAGTTTTCCACTTTTAGTTGATAACCTAAATACAGTTATTTCGCCAAATAGCATTTTAATATTTAACCATCATCCGGATCAACTTCGTAATGGGAAGACCATGAAACTAAAGTAGATATAAACTAGAATTAATATAATTAATACATATGTTTCCTTATAAATGGATGCTGCTGCATCATCATTTCTAATAATATTATGAAGTATGATGTACCCAAACTCAAACGCAATTTTTTCTTCAGAAAGTCTGCTGAGTTTTACAATTATCGAATTAGGCCTAATTAAGAATGTACCGTAATGCACGATTCTTTTGGTAATTATGAATATTAGCTAGGGGCTTTAAAATAAATAAATATGAATAAAAATATAGATTCATGCCGATATGTATCACTAGTACTAATCGTGGTGAATCATAACTGCGTATGCACATTGTTATATTTGTAGCGCATATTTAAAATTGCTATCATTGGGACGTTATTAAGAATATTGTGATTATTGGGATGGCTACGAATATCAGAAAATTGTGGGGTAAAAGTTGTGAGGCATGGAAAGACCTGTGCAACAAGAAATGTTCATAGCTACAAATAATTTCAAATACATCCCCAAATGCCTCCAGAATGCGCAAATCAAGTTTTCTAGGGTTATTTGATGGTCGTTAATAAATTCCACCTGTTACAAACCTCAAATAAAGTACAAAAACATATTACCTTACCATTACCAACATATGTAAAAAAATTGCTGAATAACTCATCATGCGACAGAAATGGTACGCATGTTGACAATGTTATGAAGTTGTTGCATTGGTGCAAAGTAATTAATCATTTGTCTATTTACAAATAAAGGTATCAAACAACTTCTAGCTNATGAAGTTGTTGCATTGGTGCAAAGTAATTAATCATTTGTCTATTTACAAATAAAGGTATCAAACAACTTCTAGCTATGTGACTGGCCAAAAGTACTTATGAACATTACACTGCAACTTATTACTTGCTATTGGTATGTATGTTAAAAGACAGTTGCAGTGGGAAATACTGCCCATGGGCAATTAAATTGCACCCAAAAATCTAAGAACTCAATAACAAGAGACCGCAAATAGGTCTTTACTCAAAATTTGGACACATTCCAAACTCTCATGTAACTATAGTTATTTCAAGACACATTCACACTTCCAGAAATTATAATTTAGAATAACAGTTAATAAAGTCAAATTCGAAAATATCCATGAATGTACACAGCATGGTACTCTTTCCTCTAAATCTGTGTCTATACTATTGTTACAACATATCGAAATGGCCGCACGAATTTGCATAATTCATTTCAGTTTTGTTTACAGCAATTTGTTATTCTAGGACAAAATTGACGTGGTGCATTATGTAAACAACAGGTTGTAACTCCTGGTACGATATGAGTGCTCGGTTCTTCTGTTGTTGTCAGTACTTTCAGTGCACAATCTAACATGCAGGATATTAACACGCAGATTTATAGATTTATAGGTACACGAAGATATTTGCTTGCAGAACTGATTGACTTGCTGATGTCAAGCTGCATACAACCAATATTACGAAAATTTGTTCTGGGTTAATATGACCTATGGTGGTAACAGGATGTCAAGTATCTACCGTTGTGGGTAATATGGTGCCAGAAGAATTGTTCTGTGCTAATATGACCTATGGTGGTANTCAAGTATCTACCGTTGTGGGTAATATGGTGCCAGAAGAATTGTTCTGTGCTAATATGACCTATGGTGGTAGCAGGTTGTCGAGTATCTACCGTTGTAGGTAATATGGTCCCAGAAGAATTGTTCTGGGCTAATATGACCTATGGTGGTAACAGGATGTCAAGTATCTACCGTTGTAGGTAATATGGTTCCAGAAGAATTGTTCTGTGCTAATATGACCTATGGTGGTAGCAGGATGTCGAGTATCTACCGTTGTAGGTTATATGGTCCCAGAAGAATTGTTCTGGGCTAATATGACCTATGGTGGTAACATGATGTCAAGTATCTACCGTCGTAGGTAATATGGTTCCAGAAGAATTGTTCTGTGCTAATATGACCTATGGTGGTAGCAGGATGTCAAGTATCTACCGTTGTAGGTAATATGGTCCCAGAAGAATTGTTCTGGGCTAATATGACCTATGGTGGTAACATGATGTCAAGTATCTACCATTGTAGGTAATATGGTTCCAGAAGAATTGTTCTGTGCTAATATGACCTATGGTGGTAGCAGGATGTCAAGTATCTACCGTTGTAGGTAATATGGTCCTAGAAGATTTTTTTGTAACACTTATTGGTTGCCTGCAAGTTGACATCAGCAAGTCAGACAATCAGTTCTGTAAGTGAATCATTGTGTGCTGAGAAAACTGCGTGTTAATATCCTGCATGTTACTTTTTGCACTGACTGGATTAACATAAAAAAACATGTAGCAGTATTTTGGAACTGTTCTCCTTTCATTGTGCACACAACAGAGCAAAGCCATCATTTACATTCTTACGGCAACACTGTGTTTAGGGCATAGTCTGCTGGAAGGACTTTGCTGTCAACGAGAAGACTTCATCTGACACCGCAGTTATTAAACTAGTTCAAGTTCCGATACTGTATGGTTTAAAAAAAAAGTGAAATTTTAAATGGACAATGAACTTGAGTTATATGCTGTTCATGGTTATCTTAGCACTTTTCAAATACATTTTTGAAAAAGTTTATATTGAAAAGCTTGTATTGTATATTGCACAATGACCAGCATGCATCCGTTTAAAATTGGTAACGGCTGAGGGAAAATTCCAAGTGAAAATGTTGCATTAAGTGTGTGAGGTAAACATTTGTGAATACTGTAGTAATTTCCTATGCTTTTTTTTCTTGCACATAAGTGTAAAAGTTGGGCAATTTCGTGATATATTAATTTTTGTAACAATTTCACAGCTTTGCTTGACTTACGGCATGAATAAAGTGGTCAAGCCCATGTCAATGTTAATTTTACTTATGGTGGAGGAATACACAATGTGCATAGGCTACAAGTGGATTTTCAGCAGGTCTTTCAAAGCTCAGTTCACTGTGAAAACTATTACTCCATTATATCGTTCCACGTGCTCCAAGAACCAATCTTCTTTCCAAACATACGGAGAATATTTTTGTAGTAACCTGTTTTGAATATGAACCTAGAATGATTATATAATTTCAAGGGTTGCACGTAAACGAGATTACGTTGGCACTAAAAAAAAATGTAGGTATTTGCAAAACACTGGCAAAACTGAGTTTTTTCCCCAAAACTAGCTTACGAATTTGCAGTGAATCGCAGAGGAACAGCATTGGAATCATCAAGGTACTGTGACATAACTGCAACCACATGCATAGGTCAATAACTGGGTTCTAGGTTCCCTTATAAAAATAAATTCAAAACAAAAGCAATGCAGAATTGTGCAAAAAATTTTACTTGTCACAACACAGACTAAAGCAAAAGTGAGCAGCTAACAAAGTAAGCAGCTCAAGAAGAAGCTAGAAGAACAACCATGGTTAAGAAAAAAAAATTGAATTTTTACAGAAGATATTAAAGCAAACAATATATAGTGCATCTTGACCCAGAATAATGATGGTATATTTTTGTGACGTGCACAAAATGTTGCAATATTTTAGTTCTGAATTGTATGGTAATATTGGCTTACGTAAATCATTACCCACTGAGTTAATGGAATGTGTATAATTAGTGTTTACGGAGTTATCTCGAATCAGGGAATACTATACTTATGGTGCAATTTGATAAATTGATTTTAAATTTCTCATTTCCGTTCACTGGAATCAAGCAATTTTGATCAGGCGGTGCCTTTTACCCCGTCTTAATTATGATTATCAGTTCCACTATGGTTTCGATTCCAGAGCTGGTGAGCTAACATGTCTTACTAATATATGTCATGCTAATATATCATCCAAGTAGCTATTCAGTCAAAAATAATCGAGCACAGGAAACTAAATGAGAATTGACTCATTTAGCAGAAAATATTTCTTCACGTGCCACAAAATATTTTTCAACTTATTTGGTTAGAAAATAACACGTGCGAAAAGCGTGATCCACGTACCATTCATCAACATTTTATTTTTGAACACCACAGTGGACTGAAATTTCAGAAACTCTTGTTATATCCCCGTAGATGTGTTACATATGATACTAAAATCACAACTTCTAATTCTCACAGATTTACTGAGGTCGTTCTGATATGACTTTATGTAATATCAATATTTTAAAAATAACTTAATTGGGCCAAGTCCCAAGATTTTATCCTGACGTTTCCTTACTCTCGCCAGGCCTGTAACAAAAATTTAAAAAAAATTATTTAAGCTAATATATTGTTTTACATCCAGTACCTCACGTTCACTTCACCCACAGGAAATTCAGCGTCTCGGGAAAGCTGTAAGTTGGTGTTGTTATTGAATACAAGGTAATATTCGGACATCAGTTAATAATCATGCATGTACTAAAGCAATATTTTCTTTCCCACAGAAAATGTTGACACAATTAAAACAGTACAAGAGAACTATACAAGAAGAGAGCGACCACAATACCTCAAATTTAAAAACCGAACGCTTTTAATGTAACAATAAATACATACCATATTTTCCTCATTTATTCCTGGAAGTATTGTAGTGGTCTATTATTTATGTTATTGCTCTGTCTTCTCTTGTTCAATCAGAAGCGACGGAAACCCAGCGAAACAGAAGGGAATTAATGTATGATTGGGACGGGGGTAACGCGGTATCAATATTCCAATCATTTCACGGGATACTGCAGTATTTGGCGGTGAGTATTCCGAAACTCTACGAACCTACGCGTGATCGTAAAAAACAGCGAAACAAATAACGCTCAATAAACATAATCGCCTTTTCGCGCGTTTATCACTGGAGAGAGAGGGGGGAACAGTTATAGTTATTTGAAATTGTGTAAAATGTAAGCTCTTGCTAGTAGTAAGAACTAATCTGCCATTTCTGTGCGAACGAAACGCGCATGGAATTCAAATTACAGTGTTAAAAAAAATCCGAAACCAGATTTATTTCAGGACTTCCTTTAGAATCAAACTGTACGACCAATTTTACATGTTAATATTTCTTAATTTTCATATTTATTTAATTATTAATTTTATTTAGTTATTCAGTTTTAATGAAATTATTTTTTTTTTCCTTCGTACACTAATTTATTTTTGTACTTATTACTTATTTCCTGTTTATTTATTTCCTTGTTTATTTACTCGCCGCCTAACGTCTCGACATCAAGATCACTAGAGATGTAACCAGATGGTCAGGAACTGAGAAAGTAACCCGCTGTAGCCTCTATAAAAGAACCAGCTTAGTTTTCGCCAGGAGCGATTACGGAAAATCAAGCAGAAAGAAATTGGAACTAGGACCGGGGGGAAGGGGGTGAGTGCAGATATTTGAACGGCTCTTAACAGCGAGGTCTTGAGTGACGATGTGGGTCATTGAAGTGAGTATGGAGCAGCGCCGGAATGAAGGAACGGAAGAAACGGGAGATCCCCGAGAAAACCCGCCGACCATCGGCATCGTCCGGCACAGTACCCAAATGCGAAAATCCAGGGGTAACCGGCTGGGGATTGAACCCGGTTCACCTTGGTGGGAGGCGAGCAGACTAACCACTCAGCCACCGCGGTGCCCTGAGGCCGGGTTCTCCTGAATGGGAGAACACTGCGACCTCTCACGGTATTTAGCCTTTAAAGAAACATATGATATGTTATTTACGTTATTGTCGACATTAATACAATACTCCTTAATTGATAATAGACCGTAAATGCCTTGATTAAAACAAATTACATCTGCATACACCCTCAAAGTTTTCCTTTTGTAGTTACTGTCAAAAGTTTAACACTTCAAGTTTTTCTCTGTAAACTGCCAACAGTTGTTTGGTTGGAAATCAAGCTGTTTAAATAATTTTCTTGGCCAAATCGAACACGGGACACCGGAGTGTTTCAGGAAGTTTAACGCAAAATACCTGCGTGTCGAGGGGCCACGGAGGCTGAGCGGTTAGACTGCTCGCCTACCACCAAGGCGAACCGGGTTCAATCCCCGGCCGGGTCACTCCCGGATTTTCGCAAGTGGGAATCGTGCCGGACGCTACCGCTGGTTGGCGGGTTTTCTCAGGGATCTCCCGTTTCCCCCGCCCTTCCATTCCGGTACTACTCCTTTCTCACCTATTTCACCCTCGTCGGCTCTCGAAACCTCGTTGTTAAAGAGCCGCTCAAATCTCTTAACAACAACCTGTGTGTCGAGATGTTCATGAGAATGATGTATATAAAGCAATTGAATTGTGGACGTAAAAATAAAATTTACATTTTTGTTGAATGTAAACACGGCCCATGTGTCTATTTTAGTGTTTTACACCACTTTGGTACTGTTTAGCGCTTCTTGATCATGTTAAATTAAGGCTATAATAGTCTTAAAGCTATTATTACCGCAGGAGAACCAAATGAAAACTTTAATGCAGTTTATCGACACGATATGAGTGAAAATATTGTTTACAGTATAACGTTTTTATACTCCTACTTCGCATTACCTTGCATTTTATATTAATTTCTTTTGTCCATCGAATACTGTACATATCATCATTTTCAGTCTTCTTACATTATACTACATTTCTCAAAACATTTTGCTGGCCTCTTGAAAAGTGCAAAGAAAAAGAAAATTGTGTGTTCGGCTGTAATCTTGTCGGGCAAACGTAACCAACAAACTGCAAAAGAATAATCAAGGAGTTTGTAAACTCTTCCACTTTTGGTAGGTAACCTGCAGAATGCGCTCACGTGCTCCAATGGAAACATAACTTTAAAGGACAAGAGCCTTGTTAACTAAAAATCATACACTGACACCAGGTGACTGGAGCGATGTTCTTATAAACCGTAGAATCAAACCTTTGCCATTCAAAGTGATAAACTGTGCTACTAAAGTCAACTTTCAAGTCTGGGCATAATTTTTATCAGAGGAGTACAAGCCAAACTGTCCTATGCCAACAAGTCCAATCAGAATAATGAAAATTGACAACAAGCAACCGGTGTTCACTTTACATAAGAGTGCTTACTTTGGAAGTTGCATAAAATCTGTTGTGGTTCCTAAAAAAAATTATTGTTTGAACCCAAGACCTCTCGTACGCGCGAATTGGCGCGTAGTTAATTTTCGCCACAGAACAGACGCACAGAGAGCGGTGACCTTGATGCAATGTGTAGTAGCTGGGAACGGGCCTTGCGTGCGATTGGCTCCAGTCTGATGCGTGCGGTTTGCTATTGGTTCTGCTGGCGAACGGCAAACAGGTTTCGTCCCCCTCCGCTAATTGGCGAATAAAGCCGCGTCATGTTCACCAAGGTGTGCAGTCGTTTTGACATGGCTAGGCACGCCCGAATTTCGTGAAATAATTGTATTTCCTTTTAATTAAATTGTAATTTTTTTTACTACAAGTGTAGTGTAATTTTGATTTTCTTAATTGCATAAATGTTGACTGTTGTTGAAATAAATGGTTTTCATTATTTAGACATTTTTAAAAGTTAAGTCACAATGCCGGATTTGCTCGTAATGAATACGCTGATGGAAAACTGCTGGAATGAAATTCTTCAGTCATCAAAACGCGGAACAGATTCTTACACAGAAGTAAAATGGCGCGTCAGTCCCTTCGTGTAGTCCATTTATTTATCGAAATCAAGATTATGGCAGCTAGTGTGTGATAACATGTCATAAACGAAATTAACAACGCACCATACACAAAATCCTCTCTCAGATGATGGGTGAAGGAATGAAAGAGTATCTTATTGACGCTAGGCTGTGTATGTCCCACAGTTGGGAGCCGATTTAACTTGATGTATGTAGGCCTCACAGTTGTGCGCCAAATTAACTTGATGTATGATACATTAACTAGTGTTGCACCCCACGTCCGGGCGCCACTTTAACTTGACGTATTTAGGCCCCCCAGTTGGGAAGCCGCTTTACTTGACGCTATACCGCCACTGTGGAAGACAGTGTGACTTATAGTGTCGTGGTTAATGGCCCCAGGCACAGCCTATAATGTGCTTGGAGGTTGAGGGTATTGTAATAATGAAGCCTTTTACTGTTTCATTTGTTAAGGACGAATATATTGTCTGGAGTTTACACAAGTACTACATACATCAGCCCTTCCGAGGTGTGGTACCTAATTTGACTACTCGTATTCACTGGGCGACTTCGTGGTTGAGTGGGGCTTCTCTGGGCGACGATTTTTATACTTAACTCAGC
>NQII01004835.1:0-27777 GCA_002778355.1 Clitarchus hookeri | reverse complement strand
TCTACTGACGTGGCCAGGGGTCCGAACCCCTGACCTAACTCTCTGCTCGGCGATCTTCGACTGACTGCTCTCTCGGACTGACCTCTCTGCGCGTTACTAATCAACTGTCTGACCTACTCTGGGCGGTAGTAATCAACTGTTTCTCCCACTACTCTCGAAACGGGGTTTTTATGCTTGCCAGCCTTCAGTCTTAATTGTCGGCACGTGGCGCCTTGTGGCGGGGAGGAGGAGAGAGGGGTGGAGTGATAGAATGCAGAACAATGCCTTTCAAAACACGTGTCCTGGTTTCTGAAGGTTTGGTTGGGCCGGGGGGGGGGCGTAGTACCTCGCCCCTAGTTTACTCTCGTCAGCTATTTCTTCGGTGGTGCGTATATTTTGAGTTTAGGCGAAATACACCTGATTATTTGCTGATATCTCGAGAAATCCCTGCGCTCCACAGATCTCCCGGCAGGCTAGAGGCGTACGGTGGTGAAGGGGGGTGGCAGGGAGACCTACACAGCAGGACGCGCAGCGAGACACGTGTAACTGCGGTCCGTTCTGGCTGTTCACCTGCTTCGTGACACGTGTCTCTACCCTGGATATGCGGGGGGGGGGGGGTGGTTGTGGGCCAGCATCGCTCTAAAATTCCGAAACCGTCACACGACATTATGTTTGGCTATTCTGATAGCATTGTTTTCGCTTAACACGCCCCAGAAAAATTAAGCGGACGGGGAAAAGATATTTGAAAAAATTATTAATGTAGTTTATTTTTGTGGCCACATGCTAGATTTCAATACCCTAAAGGCATACCAGTAGTTTCCATCTGCTTACTGGCGGCGTGTCAATGTGACGAGTCATTTTCTTACTTGAGTGGCCATGCGGGATTAGGTTGCTGCGATACTGCACGTCTGTGATTCGTGGGCAGACACCTCAGACGCGGAACATCACACGTAAACCATCCGATGACGAAGGTGGATCTGAGCTAAACTGTTATGAAGTACAGCTGCTCATGAAACATTTTCGCGAACGTCCCAAGTCACGGCGTGTGGTCGTAGTTAGCGAGACAGGTATCCCGGGCATACACTTCACATTCAAACAGGTAACAAGTGTGCTCAAACTTAACTCATATATATGTATACTTATATTCTTCCCAGTGTAATGTGGTATTTGAGTGTATGCCCCATTATTAGAGACATGAAAAATTTCGCGAGTTCAATGATCTGCAGGCTAGACTCTACAGTATTATGTACAAATATGCTGATATCAACTGCGTATTGGTTGTCTGCTGTCACAGTGGAAGGCGACAATTGGACACCGTTCTCCAGGAGGTGTCAAACACCGCGTGGACCAATGGCTAAAGTTATATCAACGCACGTGTTTTGAATCCTAGCTTGTCCCAAAATGAATCCGCGAATTTTTCAGGTCTCTACGCATTATCATAAACTGGGACCTTACAGTAATTTTTCAGGCTCTGTGAGGCAAATAAATAAAGTATTAAATTATAAAGTAACAATTACATAATAAAAAAGTGCCTTTATCATAAACAATAGATATTACATTTAAGAAACACGTACGCCTTCCACGCACCCATTACATTTCAATAGCTTCAAAAAATATTTTACAAAAAAAAATTGTTTTTGACATTATTTCCAGCGTTTCAATAAACAGTACTGAGCAAGGCACAATGGTCAGCCCACAATAAAGAATAATGTGCTATTTTTCTGAATGCTCTAATATCAAGTAAACTTGGATCAAACGTTAGTTTTGTGGACAAATAAAACACACATTAAACTATCAATAGAGATACATTTATTACAAAATATTTTAATTTTAAGCAACATGTAAATCTTTTATATAGCCATTAATTTTTATTAGCTTCTAATAAGAAGTGTTTAGTAGAAATATTGCAGATTTTATTGAAATAATGTCTTCTGTGGAATGTATACCTATGGTTTGCAAACCTCTGAGCTTAAGTTTGTTAGTAAGAAATCAGGAAATTTCACGGATTCATTTTAGGTCAAGTTAAACTTCAACCACGTGCACATGGGAGTANTGTTAGTAAGAAATCAGGAAATTTCACGGATTCATTTTAGGTCAAGTTAAACTTCAACCACGTGCACATGGGAGTAGCTACTAATATTAGAGCACAGTTTATTAGACACACCCCGAACCACGTTCAACAAATAACGAACTTGCTAAGAAAACAAGGACCGAATCACGTACTACTTAGTATGAGGTTAACCTGGAGCAACAGCCAATGAACGACTTAAAGCATCTCGAATACACAAAGGAGTGTGGAGTCCAGTTGTTGCAGAATGAATCTGCGGAATTTCCGGCTCTCTACTTATAGTGCGCTGCTCTTTTTTTAAATAACTGTTGTTCAAAAGCCATACATTGGGTCAATTATCTTGGATCTAGGAACATTTTTTTTATGGTATTACAAAGGCTGTTTGCGGTGAAGTAAACACTTCTCAAATAACACATATGCTACAGTATACGCTGGCGTGCAGGCTCGACGTATTGAGAGTGTAATACGTATGTGTATGTCTACTGAAGTCAGTGTTTGTTTTACACACATAAGAACACGGATTTCCATATCATCGACGCATTTACTTTCATAAGAAATTGCACGGCGTTCACGGTCCACGGCAATGTTAACTTTAAATACCGCGGAAGGATACAAAATGAGAAGAAAAGTAGATCCTAATCAAGGTTTTCAAAAGTGCTCAACTAGCCGCGAACCGCTCATACTTGGTTACAAGAGTTTTATGCCGCCACTAGTTGTCCATCGGTGTGTTGTGGAACCAAGGACTCGCATCAACTTATGTGAGGGTGGTTCGACGGAGTTTAGGCCATCTGGTGCATTGTAGTAGTGCGTGCATTTTTCCGAGCAATTCTCTAGTCTGTTTTATGATTACAGCAGGGTTGTATTGCAATGTCACGACATTTTTGTAGTGTTTTAAATTGATTACTATAGCTAAGTGCAAGTTCGTTTAACCAATGCAGACCCAGCGTACACAATTAAGTATACAACACACAAGAACGTTATTTTTTAATATAATTTTTTCTTATTTCTACAGCCGAACACAAACGAAGCCTATATATATATATATATATATATATATATATNCCATTGGTTGTAATGACAAAATGAGTGCTGTTTCGAGTTAAAGTATACAGCACGTATCAAACAAAATCTATCTGGCAACTCTTGAAACCATACATGATACCTAATCTGAAAGGGTTTTATTGGTTACATTAAATCGGTATTGGCGTATCATAATTAACTCATTTTGACTATAATTACTTAAAATAACTTCTTCATCATGTTTCACGTTGAACATTTCAGCAGTATTTTAAGTACTCTAAATAAGTGCTTTGTAGTTTTGTATAAACTTCTACATTCAGTTAC
This sequence comes from Clitarchus hookeri, assembly GCA_002778355.1. NCBI lineage: Eukaryota > Metazoa > Arthropoda > Insecta > Phasmatodea > Phasmatidae > Clitarchus > Clitarchus hookeri. The sequence goes on along the minus strand of NQII01004835.1, from coordinate 24,386 downwards.
AGCTTTTTAATGCTTACTTTGCCACACAGTAAATGTATTTTACAACAGACGATAGTTAGCTGTAGTCCATCCCACCCTTGGTTACTTCCAACTTTTCTGAAGCCTTGCTCAAATTCTATTTTCAGGATATTCCTCCGCCTCATGCAAAACCAAGTAGAAAATTACACCAAATGGACAACGCACCGCATTCGTGCGCACTCACTGAAACAATATTCTTCATGGGAACTATTTCTTACTAGGCATTACCAACACACATATTTCCTCTCTGTTCTTATTTATATTCATTATAAATTACATATTATAATTTACAAATAAAATTAAATAAAAGTTCAATTTAACCACAAAGAAAATACTTTTATGTAAACAGAAATATAAAACGCTTCTGATACACGACATATTTACGAAACAACCAATCACGTCATTAATGGGGTAATTTTTCAAAGGTTTGATTAGAAAAGTGTGAAGGTGCCACAAACAGCACATATCAATCCTAACTGTTTGGTCGAAAAGCTGAAGGAACTTAAATATTTAAATACAAACTTAATTTCAACGAGCTTCAAGAGATTCTCGGAGGAGTAGGGTGTATTGGTAAGGGCAATGCACTCAGTTCAGGCACATGGTTGTTCGTGAGAGAGAGAAGTGGGAGAGAGAGAGAGAGAGAGAGAGAGAGATTTGCCTTCACTCCTTGTGCGTGTGTGGTGAGGGCAATACCCTCGGCTCTGATGTTGTTGGTGTGCTTTGAAAATGGTGAATGTGTAAGATTAATGTGAATATTTTGAATTGTGGTCAGGAGCCCCTTTGGTTTGAAGACGAAAGACCTCGATGACCTTCATTATATATTGAGATATTGTTTTTTTTATGGTATGTGATCCGTAGAATTGTTTTAAAGAATTAATGAATGTTTTAATTATGTTTTATGGTATTTTAAATTCATTTATTGTGAAATATTGTTTTGAAACCAACGTTATATGTATGTAAATAGAAAGGGCCTAATGAGTATAAAAGAGAATGTGTAGCCAAAAATAAAAATAGGACCAAACAAATGGTTATAATGACATTATAGTAACTACCAAGTCACCCTGTCTTTAAAAGGTTCTCGTCGTTGACTGCCTCCCATTCCTTCCTCTTCCTTGAGAGAGGTAGGCAGGAGGTGGCTGGGAGGGAAGTTGTGTTGGTCCTGAGGGTTTCTGGAGCCACCGCGTGAGTTCTCCAGTCCTCGTGGGAAGGGCGGAAGGTCAGCCTGACATTACACGGCCGTCGAATGACCGAAGCGTGTCGAGTCGTTTGAAAACAGGCTGCCTCTCGCCCGGCGCCAGGTGCAGAGTTCGCCAACTTGGAGCGCTGGCGACTGTGGGCGTTCCGAACACGTGCTAGCGCCTACAGCCGTGGGCAACAAAAAATAAGTGCGACCTGCGGATTCGCTGCGAACGGTGCTTGTGTGCGGTGCTGTAGCAACATTGCTTTTTTAATATGTTTCGAGTTGTCACGCTTCGCTGGCCTGCCTGAAGCTAATTTCATGTTTTGAGGCAGAGGAGCAAGGTAGCTCTAAAGGCCACATAGATAGGCGTGCCAATTATTTCGTCGGATTTATGCACAAGTTATTTTTCTGACGGCGAAGTCTTAAATACGAAAACGACTGATTGTTTTACGGCAGAATACGGTAGATAAATTTCTCCTCCACGTTTGTGTTTGCTGTAATAAAAATATAGATATCTGAAAAAACTCGCTTCGTCAATTGCTGGCTTATATATATATATATATATATATATATATATATATATATATATATATATATATATATATGTGTGTGTGTGTGTGTGTGTGTGTGTGTGTGTGTGTGTGTGTGTGTAGGCCTAACTACTTAACAAGCGAAACAATAAATTGAAACTGAAAGAGAATAATCTGTTTTTAAGTGCTATTAGTAAGAGTGCGGTACTCAGAACTGCCCTATAGATTTCCAATTGTGCCTTAAATACCAATACCTTGTACGCCATTTGTCAAAGTAGGTAGGAGTGTTCTTACAGAAATATGTACTAAACTAAGTAAGTATATCACTTCGTGTCCCTTTATATGGCGATTCCACTGATTTGGGAGTTAGGCCATTCCTTGGGAGAGCCCTCACATCCGAACAGAAAACGAACTTCGTATTGTAATGACTTGTAATTTACAACGAACAACATGCGGTAATTTTTGTGGTCGAAGAGATATGGAAAGTAAAATCTGAATGTTGGGATTTTTTTTTTTCATTTTTCTACATTTTAAAATGATATGGTAATATTTCAATAATAAACTTCGGTAATTAAAACTAAATAACACAGTAGGTACAATTTGTATTCTTAAATATTCTTCTACCAAAACTTTGCAGCATCCCCGACTTGAGAATTTGTATTAGATTGTAATGACTTTGAATTAGAATTATCTTCCTCTCGTAACATTACATTCATTCATGCCTTATAGGGTATAGTAAAGAGAATAGTATATAGGATATCCACATAAATAGAACTTAAAAAATTCCTTCCATTCTGCTTTATCCAGGTATAGTTTATAGCGACTGTTCCTGTGCAGGTCAATTCAACCTTTTCGGAAATTATTTGGCCGTGACAGTATAATATCTAAATAAAATGCAAAAGTGAGTAGCTTGAGTCAACTTTCTGTGTTCAGTGTATTAGGAGAAAGAAATTTTAAATCACTAATATTTCAAGACATGTCACATGCCTACATGAGTTTTGAATATGATGAAGTTTCAATAGTGACGTGCCTTACTTTCACAAATTCAGTTGAACCATATAAAGTTTAATGTGATTTTTTTTTTACATAAATTAAGGAATCCATGGCTTAATATACTGACTCTTGGTGCGGAAATGCCTTTAAGCCTGTTTCACTATTAAGTCAGCAGTTCGAAGCCTCCAATCATAAGACGAAAGATGGGAATAAATTCTAAGTGTTAAAACGTCCATACATATTTACAACAAACACACTTAGCATGTAGTCAGTTGGTATCCTAACATGTAAAGTTATTTATATACAATACAATGATCCGTTTGCTAAACGAATTTAGCTAATATCTTACAATATAGCTGTATACATGACGCAAATAGTAACTATCTACTACTTTGTTTAGAACTTTCTCAAAAAACAGTTCTTCTCCCGCGCAAGTAAAGTCAACACAGACGGCTCTTACAAACGAAAGCAAGAAAGATAAGTGACAGTTTTTAAAAAGTAAAGTGACATTCTCATCCGTTTTACTTAAAACCTATACATACATTTAAATATTATTCATTTACATTTCGTTATGTTATTGTTCGTTAACGCCTATGTACTAGCGTCCACTAAACACAGCAATATTCATATATAGCAAGAAACTATGAAATCTGATTAGAAAAATTGCCTATTGTGGACTGCGCGTAGCAAACACAAACTGCGCCCGCGCACTCACACTCACACACACACACGCACACACACATATATCTACGCATGCAGCGAACTGACGAATCAATCCCTTCGCTAGAGGAAGACAAAACAACGGCAAAGGAAGGTACGATGCACGGTGTTAATGTTCGTGCAAATAATCGGTGCGAAGGTCTGGAGTCTTTGTGTAGCAGATATTTCGTATTGGGAAACAGCCTCGCAGTACAGAAGGTTCTCCGGTATACTGCAAAAAAAAAATATATATATCTGTGCCTTGTCTCGCGTGTACACATCTGCGTGTGAAGTTTACAAGTCCCGGCGTCGTCGTGTCTGAACAAAAGAAGATTATCGATTGTCGTCTCACATTTTGTGCTTAATTTTCGGCTTTCTCTTTCTCTGCTAATAGTCCCGTCGTAGTTGATAACCTGTTCTCTTTTCTTGTTTTCTTTCTTTTTATTTTCTTCCGTTTTCGTGTATGCAGAATTAGATAACAAGGGAAAATATTCGTAAATTATATTTCCAACACTGCTGCGCCAAGCATTTAATATAGGGCAACTTGGAGGCTTTCGTGTTCCAAGAGTTAAATTATATTTTATGTCCATGATGTTTAAATTAAATTCCAGTCCGTCCATCCATAATCATAACAAGAACATTTCCTCGTTAGGTGGAAATCACAAGTGGAGTGTTTTCCGTATTCTTTACTCGGGATACCTTTATTCTGGGCACGATTAATTACGTCACGCGAATAAAAAATGAGGCAGGAATTGTACTCAAATTCGAGCAATGATTATAATAATTTTTTTTCTGGTTACTGAACGAAACTAAGTAGTCTGCGCGGTAAACTTTATTTATTTAGGTCTCAAAAACCTTCTTAAAAATATAAATTGTAATGAAAACATATGAACACACGTACAGAATACAAGTTATAGTCATGTATACAGTTCTGGAATAATACATTATTTATGTTCTCTTGTGATTGATAGATGAAGATGTTTATGAAGAACCACTTGTAATCGCGATTTCTCAATGCGCGAGGGAACTAATACGACGAATTTATCTTCCTGCCTAAATTACTATTAAAAGGTAACTATAAACTTGACAGCGCAAATGTTTTTTACACAACCTCGACTCAAACACGGAATCAGTTGAGCTGCTCTTCAAAAGTCATCCATAGGTGTAGTGATATTTCGCGGAAAGATTTCGAGACACGGCACAGTTCGAAGCACTGTAGGGTGTCCAGCGTTTTTGGTTGGCTGAAACAAGTTCTGGTCTGTGTTAACTTCTAGCGAACGAATCACGAAGGTTCAGAATCGGAGTTAGAGAATCCTGAGTGACTTGGTCGTCAAATGCGGAAACGACACTAGCAGCCAATGGACGTAAGACAACAGCTTAGATGTGTATGTATGTATATATATATATATTATATATATATATATATATAATTGAAGTATACAGTGTGCTCCGATTCTTACTCGAAAACTCACTGGCCCCAGTCATCCACTTCGTCTATCGCAGTACTGATTCCAGACTCACTACATGATCATCGAAAATTTCCACACCCAGTCAATATCGAAAGTTTCAGAGACCACTACACTCAAGTAGTTCCGTCGTATGCGCCGTTCACATGCATAACCGCGCGACTTGTAGCACGTTGTCGTAAGTAACAAATGAAAAATACGAAAGATATGCACGAATATATCAAGTGCATCAGTGGCTGCTATAACGTTATATATGCAATCCGTAAATTACAGTATAACTGGAAAGCATCCCTTATGTAACATAAAATGCATCTGGGTTCAATTTTCTTGCGGTGCATAGGTTTGGCAGATATTTTACTGTGTGCACGTTATAGAAATATTTAATAAAAAGCCGCTAGAACAAAACTCGAGCACTAAATATTAGGGTGTATGAGTTTCAATCGGACCTAAATCCACAAATCATTCTCGCTCTTGTTCCATTTTTACGCTGAGAGGTGAGGCGTAAATCAATTTGTACTTGGTAAGTGTGCTTTAATTTGACGAGGAAGGCAAGCGTAAGACACATTTAAATTGTAGCAGGTATAATTAATAGATAATATAGCTGATTGAANGAGGAAGGCAAGCGTAAGACACATTTAAATTGTAGCAGGTATAATTAATAGATAATATAGCTGATTGAAGGGGCAGTTCTAAAATGCATGGTTTGTCAGGATTTATGATCACATTGGGTTGTTTTTTCTTGTAACTAGGGCAGCGTGATCAAATACAGAATAAATTCAAGAGGAGGTTTCAGCAGCCATTTTGAGTATAAAATGGTATGCAAACACATGTGCAACTTTGAAATATTGCAAATGTGTTGTGCTGGTATTTTCTTAGAAGCATGCGACACTGAATCAGATGCTCCGCCCATACCATCACAAATTATGCGTATATGGCGTCAACTCGAGCCATGCACAGAACGAGTGAGTGAAGATATTTGGGCGGCTCTTACCAGCGAGGTCTTGAGAGCCGATGAGGGTGATTGAGGTGAGTATGGAGCAGCGCCTGAACGAAGGGGTGGGGGAAACGGAGATCCCCGAGAAAACCCGCCGACCAGCGGCATCATTCCCCACATGCGAAAATCCGGAAGTGACCCGGCCGGGGATTGGACCCGGTTCGCCTTGGTGGGAGGCGAGCAGGCTAACCGCTCAGCCACCGCGGCCCCGATGCACACAAGGGCGACGAGCTGCATTAAGGTAAATTGTGAATTTAAAACTCAGTCCAGCAATACCGGTCTTTAAATGAGCTGTATTTGTTCAGTAGGGTTTACATGACTTTCTGTGATATTTAATCCTTATGGCTGTCGAGTCCATTGTCGATGAATAATAATACGTTCAGTTAACTCAAGGAGNTTTCTGTGATATTTAATCCTTATGGCTGTCGAGTCCATTGTCGATGAATAATAATACGTTCAGTTAACTCAAGGAGTGGCACAAACTAGTGCAATGACTCCAGCACGGAGTTTTATTAATATGGAGCTAATTATAAAAAAATATTTGATGCACATTTAGATAAATATCAATGCAATACGTCCATGACTGTCTTTAGCCATGAAATATGAGTCAATTGGCGATCTAATATTACAGGATTAGATGTTCATGATATTGCACTGTAATTTTAACTTGTACTGACATTTAATACATGTGATCTGTTGAATTTTAGGTTTTTCGGACTGGGCAGCGAGTAACGTTATAAACTAGATTTTCATGAATAATTGACTTTGAAGTGTTTCAAATTATAATATTTCGTGNGGGCAGCGAGTAACGTTATAAACTAGATTTTCATGAATAATTGACTTTGAAGTGTTTCAAATTATAATATTTCGTGTCTTCCGTGCGGCGAGCCAGTAAAACGTATTAAACGTTATTGCAAATAAAAACAGATTTTACGTAACCTGTTTCACAAATACACTGAAGTAATTCTCAGAGTTTCACTGTCTTTGGTGATCCAGTTTTTGCATATTTGGTTTGTATCTCGTTGATTCGGTCCATTTTTTCACTTATTAAAACGTAGGGTGAGTGTGTGGTAACAGAGTACTGAAGAATACAGAGGTGAAATAGCTGCTTATTCCGCGAACTCCATTCGCACACGCCAGCAAAATTCTATTTTGCCAGCCAGCACCTGGTAACATGTTCGCCGGCTAGCAGCCCAGCCAATAGGGAATCTTAACGCCACATGCAGTAGCCAATCAGACACAAAGCCCATTCCCAGAGCCTTGCGCAGCCAATAAACGTGTGAGTACTGCAACTTTAAAGGTACCGCCACGCCATTTAGTGTCTGTGTATTTATTTCCTCTGTGGTGTGACGGCCGCGGTGGTGTAGTGGTTAGACTACTCGCCTCCCAGCTAGGCGAACCCGGTTCAATTCCCGGCGGGGTCGCTCCCGGGTGGTCGCACGTGGGAATCGTGATGGACAATGCTTCGGTTTGGCGGGTTTTCTCGGGGATCACCCATTCCCCTCACCCTTTCATTCCAGCAATGCTTCATTCTAACCTCGCTTCACCCTTATCGGCTCTCAAGACCTCGATGTTCAGAGCCGCCCAAATCTCTTCACTCACTCACTCACTCTGTGGTGTGGCGTTGGATCTCGGATTTACAGTGGCGTGAACTCGAGTGTATTATTGGAGGGCGCCGAGACATGCAGAGCCATTCTGGATGGAGTTACGAAGCGCCGTAGTGGCGAGGGGTCATAAAGTGCTCGAGGGGGCGGCGACGGCGAATAAACTTGCTTCGTGGGATCGAGAAGCGAGAGAAAGATAGAGAGAGAGAGAGAGAGACTACTAAGCGTGAGTGTGCAACCCCCCCCCCCCCNTCTTGATCCCTTGCAAACAGCCAGGACAGAGGATTACGACAGCCAGAAGCAAGAAGTCGAGTGTCTGCAAATCATCGTTCGAGTCGCGCGTCAAGAGTTCAAAACCAACACTCGTCTGTAATGAAGTTGTGACAGTAGCAGAACTAGCGTTCTACAGTTTACGGACTAACTTTACACGAGGAACCCCACCCACCGTTCAATATCGCCTTGTAAACATATCAGCACGAACTTTCCTTAAAGAACACTCCACATACTCTCTCCCTTTTTCTTCTTCCATGCAGGGCATTTGTTTCCTGCGCGAAATTCTGAGGTCTCGTCCACACAGATTTTAAAACTCAACGTCTCTCTGTCTGTCTGTTAGTGTGCTTCTCACTCGAGAACCACTTATCCGATTTACATGTTTTTTTTATATTCATAGCTATGTTCTCTGGCCAGGTTTTAGTATATATTTTGTTATGTAAAGTAATATAAGGAACAAGCAGTGACGATAATAGTGAATTAAGTCGGATAAAAGTTTGCCGCCGGCGCGCTCTCTTGCAATACGCTGTCTAAACCGTTAAATATGGAACAATAGCATGTAGTAAAGAATTGTGTAGACTAAAAAGACCTAAAAAAAAAATCCACGGTAGCATACATCTATCTATAACAGATAAATACTAATAAGCGTTTTTACCATTTAATTCACAAGCAACATTCAATGACGAAGTTTTTCAACTAGCACTCATTGAACATTTATGAATGTATGGTAAACAAACTTCACGGTTCCACGGTTCATTTGATTGGTCACTCAAGGTTGTAGGTTGTTTGGTTTTGATATTTTAGATCTTCAAAGTTGGGGTATTCTTTTATACTCATCCTGCATATTTCTTTCTTTTTTTTTTATAATAATTTATAAGTTCCCCATTTTTCGCCGTGTTGACTAGCGCCTCCAAAAACTGAATAACTCGAACGTCTGAATAAGAACTTGCTTTAAAACCACGGAATTCAATTTAACACATGTTAACTTTGCCCGATGGTCGCCTCTCTGGCAGTGATTTTGGCGCATTGAATGATGGATGATTTTATGTTGAAAAATTTAAAGGTTATTTAAGTTAATGCTCCATTGCTGTCACTGAAGGGAAGGATTTCATTGAGTAACGTAACATTAACGTGGTCAGAAAATTGCCCCATGATTAAGTACTGCGGTTTCACACAGCACGTGGTCTCGATAGCCATCTACTTCATGTATACCGACAGCTGTTTTTTATTGATTTTCATCATCCCCTCTTAGTGAATAAAATGAATGTACGACTCACTTTTAACAGCATTCAGGATGAATATTCTGACCCAGTATGAACGTTTTATACATTATATTTGCGTATATAATTAAACTTAATAAAATAAATAATTCTCCCCATGCATATTAGACTCGAAAAAGATTTATAAAATAGATGCAGAAATTTTGAGTTTCAAACTTGTACAGGGGTTATATAATGTATACTCTTGTTAATTTTATGCGTCAAGGAGATAATTTAAGATAAATCTCTGTTTGCATAACTTACAACTAAACTAAAACTTGCAATCGCTCTAAAACCTGTCGCTGTTATAAAATATTTCGTTTAAATAACTGGCGTCATATCTCTTATGTTGGATTCCATTTGTGAAGATACATATAGTTGGTTTTATGTTGACTCATTATTAATAAAGATAGCAAAATTAACCAAAGCAGTTGCCTTAATTAAGTAAAAAAGGATTAACCTGAAATAAATATGCCTGGTATATTGACAGCACTCATAACACTAATCGGCAGATTGCTATGCCATAACAGCACATGCATGTGATACGCGCCCACAAGGAAACATGTATAATATTTACAGATTATTTTTTCGTGGCGAATCTGCAGCTGCAGTCTTGTGTTCACGTTAGAAGATGTGTATTTCTGTAGTGTACTCGTACCGCAGTCAATATGTATGAAACATTAACCGTGAGGCATCAGTGGATAGATGAATAATACGCACCACTCATGACTGTGCGTTGTGGCCCCAGGTAAATGCGCGGCGAGTGACATTGCCGAACGCACCAAGGCTTTCGAGGCACAGTGATGCCGCAACGGTTTGCCGATGCCTTCCGCAGTNCCCACCAAGGCTTTCGAGGCACAGTGATGCTGCAGCGGTTTGCCGATGCCTTCCGCAGTGCGAAGGTGCGGAATAAATATGTGCACAGAAGTGAGATGACGTTGTGATTCATTTGATTTAGGCGTTCACAGTCGCTGATTGGCTGCTCAAGGCTCTAGTAAGGACCTTGTGCCTAATTGGCTACTGCGTGCTGTGAAAGATTCCCTATTGGCTGGGCTGCAGGGTCCGCTAAACATCTGAAATCTCCAACAGTCGGGGCCGGGAATCGAACGTGAAATCCCTTGGTTGAGAACCAATACCATCATGAAGGCTATCTGCAAGTTCATAAGACATTATATAAATATAATGATTCACGCATTTTTTACGTCCCACGTTTTCTACCCTGAAACGGCTGTGGAGGTTCTAACATATTGAGGGGCCGCGGTGGCTGAGCGGTTAGCTTGCTCGCCTCCAATCAAGGCGAACCGCGTTCAATTCCCTCCTGCTTCACCGGATTTACGTATGTGGTAATCGTGCCAGATGATGCCGTTGGTCGGAGGTTTTTCTCGGAAATATCACGTTTCCCCCGCTCCTTCATTCCTGCGTTGCTCTATGCTCACCTAATCACCCTTGTCGGCTCTCAATACCTCGTTAAGAGCTGCCCAAATCCCTTCACTCACTCACTCTATCATATGGACACATTGAGCCAAGATGGCACTCGTGCCTTATGTCTGTTTCGTGACGAACAGACAAAGAGTAGTAAATATGAGACTGCCAATCAGATTTTGTCCNCATATTGAGGGGCCGCGGTGGCTGAGCGGTTAGCTTGCTCGCCTCCAATCAAGGCGAACCGCGTTCAATTCCCTCCCGCTTCGCCGGATTTACGTATGTGGTAATCGTGCCAGACGATGCCGCTGGTCGGAGGTTTTTCTCGGAAATATCCCGTTCCCCCGCTCCTTCATTCCTGCGTTGCTCTATCCTCACCTAATCACCCTTGTAGGCTCTCAAGACCTCGTTAAGAGCTGCCCAAATCTCTTCACTCACTCACTCTATCATATGGACGCATTGAGCCAAGATGGTACTCGTGCCTTATGTCTGTTTCGTGACGAACAGACAAAGAGTAGTAAATATGAGACTGCCAATCAGATTTTGTCTTCGTTTTCTACGCCGAAATTTTTTCTCACAGAAAGAGAAAGCCTTGCCTGAGGTAAGGTCTGTTTCATGTAAGTTGGCGAGATTTTGACAGTTCGACGAAAGTATAGCCAATGTTTACTTTTCGTTTATGTATCCTTTCGCCATCAGCTGGTNAGGTATAGCCAATATTTACTTTTCGTTTATGTATCCTTTCGCCATCAGCTGGTGCGTCGAGTGGTGGCTGTATATTTATTTTATTAACACGCTGTCAGATAATCCACTTTCCATTGTAACGCAAAAAATTTTTTTAGGTATTTATAGCCTTACATCTGTCTAAAAAAATGTGTAAGTTCCAAAAGTAAAAACAGAAAACCTTTTAAAAAATTAAATATTTGCTAACTCTTTTTTAGTTTGTCCGAGACAGCGAATTTGGGTTAACATTTGATAATAGCTACAACTACCGTCTCGGTAGTTGTAGCTATTATCACACTTTAGACGTCATAGCTAATATAACTGGAACTAAAAGTAATTAGGGAAACTTGATTGACAACGTTATTTTATTCGCCATCAACTCACCGACAATTATTGATTGCAAAGCAGTAATTCTGCTATTACTGATACTAAACAGTTTGAGTTGGAAATATGTGACGTGGAATAACGTAAGAATTGCTTAAAAAACTATTCACGCGCGTCCCACTTTGTTCGTTTTATCAATACAATATTGTAACAATACTAAAACTAAAAAAGGATATTGGTTTTCGGGGGAACAATATGGCGTATAATTTACGTAGATGAACGATTACCGGCCGATTAGAAATTATTAGTACTCAAAATTGATGTACACGAAATATATGTTACTTTAAAAATTATGCAGAGCTTGCAGAAAAATAAAACTATTGGTATATGTTCGTAAATTTTGTTATACATATATCACACACGAAAGCTATTCTTTTCTGGCTGGTAATGCTTCGGGAATGAACGGACAGATGACGCGCACAGCATGACATGGCAAGGCGTCAGCTGCTTGCTTCGCTCAACAGATCGCATCACGGCCTGCCTCGTGTTCACGTATTTTTAAAAGTTGACTGTTCTTCTATAACTGGCTCGGAGCGACACAAATTTGAAATATATTTCGTCAAATTATTATAAAAATCAATCAACTATATTATGCAATAGTTCTGTATGCTTTTGTAATTAATATCAAGCCTGTATGGAAGGCATGATTGGAGACGTGAAAAGGTTTTGAAGTTGGGTTTTATTTGGATACGGATCATTTTATTGTGCATTTCATTTTGAACACCTACATATTACTACCTTATCACGAAGTTTAGTTTGTAAAAATAACAACCACTGTTTTGTGACCATATAAAATAAAATGTATTAATTAATCTAGGAACTGTTTCCTATCGCGTATTTTCTGCTTGTCTAATGTGCGTCGGTAGTGCACCCAGAATAGCCAATGTAATATTAACTTTTGTTCGTTCGTGTATCAGCTCATACAGGATTTTGTAAATGGCACTTTGTTTGTTTCGTATATATCAAGTTGCCACTCACTGGCTGTCAGAATCTCGCCAACTTATATGAAACAGACCACACACTGTTTCAAAAGTTACTTGGACTATCGAAGTATATTTACGTAATAGTTTACGATCACTAAATGCGCGTGTTTGTAACGAACTGCCTGAGTCATCGAGTTAATTTCAATAGAACGCATTTATCAAATTAATGTAGTTTGGAGATGGACCGACAGGGAGCACTAAACCGTAAAATATTTTTTATAAGTGGAAAACAAAATAACGGATACTTAAAAATTTATTAAAAGGTTTTACAAAATTCGAATTGTTATAAAATGTATCAAAAACATCGGCAGCGTCTAATGTGTTGTCGATACTTCTGAAGCTTGGTGTAAAAAAGAACTAAAGAAATAACGTGATCGTAAACTGCGATTCTAACCAAACAGAAAAAATGGTGGCACAGGAAATCTGCTTGAATGCAAACATCCATAGGTTCTGCCCGCTCTCTACGTTCAGCGAGATCGACGTTAATGTGAAAATCGGGCTTCACGTAAGACTCGGACCCAGAACATATTGCACAGTGAACGTTTTCATCTCGAACGTTTTTTTAAATTAAACTATGTGAATAAATTCACTCAGCGGGAAACCCTACCCTTGATCAAATAATGCTTAAGAATACGCAGGTGAAGCAGCCACTTATGAGTCGAAATATTTGGAGGCACTTAACAGCTAGGTCTTGAGAGACGATAAGGGGGAAGTGAGGTGAGTATGAAGCAGAAGCAGACCTCTGTGAAGGGGGGAGGGGGATCCCTCAGAAAACACGCAGACAAGTGGCATCTTCCAGCACGCATGAGAAAATCTGGCGGCAACCCCGCCGGAAATCGAGCCCGGTTTTCCTAGGTGGGAGGAGAGTAGTCTATCCACTACACCACCGCGGCCCCAGCAACCGGTCGTACTGCGAACTCTAGNCGGAAATCGAGCCCGGTTTTCCTAGGTGGGAGGAGAGTAGTCTATCCACTACACCACCGCGGCCCCAGCAACCGGTCGTACTGCGAACTCTAGCCACACACGCCATAAAAAATGGGGTCACCGGCTGGCAACATATTGGAACGCTATTCACCAATCAGTGCCTGGTAACCTACTTACCAGCCGTAAGTCGAGAGAACAGGGAATATTCCACACCATGCAATAGCCAATCAGACACAAGGTCCGCCCCCCCCCNCCCCCCCGAGCCTCGCGCAGCCAATTAGAGAAAGGGTACACCCGCATCAAAGGAACTGCAACGCCATTTTGTTTTTTGTAGTTATTTACTCTGTGCCTGGATGATGGGCTTACCATTACTGGCTAGTATCAAGAGCATAAATGATAAATAAAGAGTCCATGAACGAAATATTTAAGGATGAATACGAGGAAGTAAAAGGAAGTTGGCCTACCCAGATTAAATTCCCCATAAGACTTATCCGCTTCACTATCCACATAATAATACCCTTTCGGAATTTTCATTCATTTTAATTTGGAGTCACGGTTAGATTGTTTCATTTTTCCAGACGTGGCGATGTTAACTAACTGCAAATAAAAGTTTGTCCACGTAGTATTCAAGTAAGTTTACCATTCAAGAAAAATCAATATACCGTTGGAATTTTCATGCAGTTATTTACTATATGCCCTAATATATTACGAGTCCAGTAAATACTGTAAATCAAATTGGTTTAGACAAACAAAAAATTAACTAAGGAAATATTTAAACTGGATTGTAGTTTTTAAATAATTATAAAGCAGATCATATTTTCCAATAAGAACCATTTTGAGTCTGGCACGTTTTTAATGCATCAGCTATTGTTATTTTTTGTTTGATAAGTAAATTTTTTTTACGCAAATTGTACTAGCCTATGAACATTGTGTTAAACGTTCTTTTTACTAGCAGAGCAACTGCTTCGCGTAGCTGAAATGCGAATAATTTTGTTTAGTACAGTTATACATAAATGAAATGTGTCTTTAACAGAGAAAAATTATAGTTGTAAATAACCACCACAGAAAGAGAAAACTTAGCAGATAATAATTTTGCACANTCTTTAACAGAGAAAAATTATAGTTGTAAATAACCACCACAGAAAGAGAAAACTTAGCAGATAATAATTTTGCACAGTATAACGCTTTGTAAAAACTTTTGATATTATGATACTTATAAGAACTACAGGGAAAATGTAGTGTAGGTGGGGGGAAAGTACGTTTTATACTGATTTACTTTGAAAATTGTAAACCATTCCCTGCACTCTTGAAAAATAACTGTTCGGCGAATGATTTTTCTGTGAAATATCTAGGATATGAATTTTTGCGTTTTCTTGCCCAAAATAATTTAAGCTGTCATGAAAAAAAAAAGAATTATTTTTATTTTGGTGAGTGCGTGATGCATGTTCTATGCGCGTGGTTTGTGAGCAATTTACGGCTCAAACCTGGAATTTCTGAACGATGTAAATGAAAAGGACAGCAAAACCACTATTGTATTTTCAGTTCGCATGTGGCAGCAAAAAAGAAAAATCCCATGCCTCACCGTACAAGATATTCCACAAAAAAAAAAAACATTACTGAGTAAATACTTAAACAAAATTCGATACATTAAATTTTTAGCTAAAAACAGTACTATGCTTACATAAATGACAGTTTTTATTCATTCATATGGCTACTGTTAGTTAGAGAAGCCAACACCCAGACCTATGCAGCGCATTTAGGAACAAATTTACTATTCTGTTTTGTACACTTGTTATTCGAAAACTTATTTAATGTGTATACAAAAATGTATTATTTATTATTAAGGCTTGAAGTTAGACTTTAATTTAAACTTAGAAATTTTACACTCCATATTGCATGATAATATACATATCTTGTTTAAATTTATCTTCACTTAAAACATTTAACTTTACGAACTTCGTAATATATCAGAATTCATAATAATGTGTAAAATATTACTATTCTGTGTGTTATTACAACATAACAGTTGTACCTACAAAGTTAGAGATCGTCGTGCCTCATTTTAAATTCTTTGTTATAAGGGTAGTTGTGGACTTAAAAAATTTACACCATAATGAACAATATGTTTTGTGTCTCAAACGATGACATGCGGATTGAATCATACATATATTCTGATTATAATTTAAGTAGGTTCATTCAGGGTAGTAATGTTTTGTGTATTACTGGTTGTTGAATAACATAAATACTAAAACCTATGCAGTCTCAGCATGTACCTCAGGACTAAAATAGTCTCGTTACACTTCACATATCATGAAAAGGCAATTCAGTAACTCGCCTTGAATTTGTAATCCCCCCCCCCNATTAACAGTTTTCTTTAACATTAAAGTAATACGTACGTTGGTAAAGCGACCTGCCAGCAGTTTTAAAATCAAAAATCATTATTATTACTTCTAAAGTATATCAAGTAGTTAGCAGTTATTTTGAGGGAACAAGTGTCTTCTCAAAATGTGATATGATGAAAATGAAGATGATGACCGGAATGTTGGTGATGAGGTAATTCCTACCATATTTATGGTGATGGGGCATTATGGTAATGGTATTAGCGATGATGGTAATGGAGGTTATGGTGATGGGTGATAATGGTAATAGTGATAGCGATGGTGGTGATGATGGTGATGATAGAGGTGATGGTGATTATGTTTATGGTAATGATGCTAATGATGATAGTAATGGTGGTGATTATGGTAACGGTGACGGTGTTGATGGTAATAGTGAGTGATGACGATGATGGAACCGCCTGAAGACTGTTACACGCAGGATTCGGCACGGTGATGAAAATCGTGTCGCACTCGGGGATATTGAGCCAGATGATTCTGCAACTGCTTGCCATTCGTAGAACGGAGGTGAGCCAGATCCGCCCACTCTTGAGGTAGGTAGGCAGAGCTTAAGTTATTAGAAACCCTCCTCTCGAAACATTCATTGATGTCGTAATCAAACAAAGATTCTCCATGTTAGCGACAACACTGTCACCCACTTCATACCGGAGGCGATTAGTAGGTAGCACAGACAAAAATTATCGACGTCAATATTTTGAAACACGTTTTCTCTGCAGGCGAGAATCGAAACTACAAAACACGGGGAACAAATGTGCAGCAAAACTACATTTACTCTTTAGATTAAACATACGTGTACTTCAACCATTAATCAGCGAATCGTAAGGGCTCTGTGATCATGCCTCATTAAGTTATTCGTTGTAAACTTTGCAAAACTGCTCCCGGTTTAGGTTTTATCGAAGCTTGCATTGGGACGAGACGCTTTTAAACGCAGCCCGGACGCCAAGATCACTGCTGCCGGTTTTACAACCGCCCGGGATCACAAGCGTAGTATCGTAACGCCGCGCCAGGAATATTTTGGATGCAGCAAATTTCTCAGACACAGTAAATTCGCGCGATTTGGAGGGCGCGGGTGGGTAAGTTACGGCGAAGAACGCAAGGATGAGCGCTGGAATTTACGACTGAGAAGGAGGGTAACTTCCAAATCATAAATACTTACAAGCCATCTCCTTCAGCAGCAGCGCGCAATAAACCAGGCATCCTCTGCTTCTGCGCGCGGCTTCCCCACATGATCTATGCCGCGCTGATCAGGGTCGATACTAGCGGTACCTCTCGCGTGGTGGCGAATCGTTGTGTTTCCTATCAGCCTCCGTCTGATCGTTAAGACCTCGGGTCTCTACACTGACTCGAACAATCGAACAACGCAAGACTGTGCGTTATACGTCGAGGGAGTAGTGAAGTGAAGCGAATAGATCTGGGCGGCTGTTAACAGCGATGGCGTGAGAGCCGTTCAAGGAAGAAGTTTTCCCACATAGACATGGCGCATATCTAGAATGTTTAAACTATAGCGAAGAATACTTACTTATTATACATAGCTTTGTGAAAACAGGTTTTTGCTTATATAAATTCCTTATGGGCGTTCAACAGGCTCGAATTGATTGTTTTCTGTGTTTTAAACATATTAGACTCTATAAGTTATTTTGTTGTGTTATGAAATAATAGTTGCATTAAAGTATTACAATGGAGGAAAATTACTTTTTTCAAAAAAGGATAAAATTAGCTAGGATACTTCACATTTATATAGTTTATCCTACAAATTTCTAAATTGGGACAAATTAATCATTTTGGCTACACCTCAGCATATTTGTTAATGTCATTAGAGTGTCATATTAAATTTTTCTGGATATTTTATATGCGATTTTCCCGTATTGCTATTTTGACTTTTATGATAAAATTTAGTGAAAATAGCCAGAAGTTAAACCCTAACAATAGAAGAACCAAGTGTATGATGTCAAATAAATTGCAACATGCTACCTGGGACGTTAATAGTACACTTAAGACAAGACAAAACAAAACCTTGCGTTAAAATAACTTATGAAAATGTGTACGAATCAAAATATTCACTTGAGAATCTCAAATTTACGCTTCAGACAAATTACTGGGTAATTTTTTTTTTTTGTGGTTAGGTATTTTTTGTATGATAACTTTCTCAAAACCATCAAAAATCCTCAAAATCTAGACACTCTTTGGCTGCAATGAAATCAACAAATTTTCTACGTCTTGACGAAATATATGCTTTCAATGTTGGCAAAAACGGTTTTATAGCATTGTTTTTTCTTGGTCTCTATATTGACTTTTAATTCGCAGAAGACATTAATTAACGTATTATGCGTTAATTTATGCCCTATGGTCACTTAAACCTACAAAATACTTGTTTTAAAATGGTTACATAACACTGCACAGTTTATTTAAATCAAATATTTAATTTAAAGTCAGGTTTTTTGGATCGAACAAATTACGTCTTACTTCAAATTTCATTCTATACTAACACGATTTTCATTAGCAACTACATCTTTTTCTGGCTTTCTAATATCCGCTATTTTGTAGCGAGGCTAATTTAGAAACTGCTTAATATAAATCGGAACTAAACTGATTCTACATATGGCATATGCATAAACATAGCTTGTTCAGGATTTAATTGACACCTTGTGACAATTTTTTTTTTTCTTCCATGTCGGTATTTTCCCTGACTAAAAATTTATTTGGGAATGAGATGTCTGGATTCTGTAAACTGGAATAAAATCTTTAATATTCGTCACTTCACTGAACCCCTAAACGAGGGCATATGCGACCTAGGAGTGTATTCACACGTCCATCCGACGTGCTGTTCGTGTGCATAAACACTTGTCCCCAAGACACGGTTAAAAGCGTGATAAATTAGAAATTAGAGTTTCTCAGCAGCTGAGATATCAAGCGAAGAGAGGGGGAGATGGAACAGGGACGGAATGCATTTTGTGTGGTAAACGGGAATACCCCGATAAAATCCATGGGCCATCAACAACGTCCTCTACGTTTCCCACATGCGGAAACCCTGGGTTGATCTCGTTGGGGATCTTATAGTCCATTCACGGTTACTTCCAACTTTTCTGAAGCCCTGCTAAAGTTCTACTTCCATGATATTCCTCCGCCTCATGCAAACTAAGCTTAACCAAGTATAGAAAACTACACCAAAGGGACTGCGCACCGCATTTGTATGCACTCAGTGTAATAATAATTTCCATAAGAATTATTTCTTACCAGGCATTACCAACACACCTCTTTTCTCATTGTTATAATTCATATCACAGGCAAAAAAAAATATTTTGTGAAACATTTTTTAATAAATGCAGCTGAATCTTGTGTATTTTTGGGTGCTGGAACCGAATCTGGCATCAGTTTTTTTGTATCGCCCACAGTTCTCTCACAATATGCATTTGTATTGAAAAATGCGATGTATGCGATTGTATTTTTAAAAAAATTCATTGCATACATTTTAAGTGTTTATTTTTTGGTATTTCCTTTCTCTCTACTCTATGAAACTTCTTATGTGGCTTTTTCTCCGATGTGATGCATTTTGTTGTTCTCGATGAAGTGACCAGCAGTAATCACCCATCATGCTGACATTCCACCGTCCCTGGTAACGTTTCTCCATCACTTTGATGTCCTGGTGAAACCGCTCCCCCTGCTCTTCACTCACGTCACCCAAGTTGTCAGGGAAAAAGTCAAGATGGTTGTGTAAGAAGTGGACTTTAAGACTCATCAGGCATCCCAGATTTTTGAACTTGTCTATCATGTTAGCTACGATAAGCTCATAGTGTGGGTCTTTAATATTGCCCGAAAACTTAGTCACAGCTTTCTGAAATTATATCCAAGCCTCCTTTTCCTTTATAGTCATTTTTGTTTCAAAGTTGGAATCGAACATCATTTTACGAATGTCAGGCCAAACTTTCAGTTTGGCTCCTGATAAATGAGGAAACTTTTCACAGAAATACTTAAAACTTTCACCATCATTGGGCAAGGCTTTTACAAACTGTTTTATTAAAGCTAATTTAATGTGAAGAGGTGGTAAAAGAATTTTTTTTTATCTATTAAAGTTTTATGCAAAATGTTTTCCTTTCCAGGTGTTAAGGTTTTTCTTGCAGGCTAATGTTTTGTGGACCAGTGTCGATACCTTGCTCTGCTGTCCCACTCACATATAAAATATGGAAATTGAGTAAATCCCTTTTGTTGGCCTACGAACATGCAAACAGCTTTCAAATCTCCACACATCATCCAATCGTTAGCAGGATAGTTAATTTCCTTTAAAATAATGTCTTGATTTTCTTAAGTTTCCTTCATATGGACTGACTGAGCCACAGACAGAGAAGCATTAGTATTACCACTGTGTAAAAGAACAGCTTTTAAGCTAGTTTTTGATGAGTCTATAAAAAGCCTCCATTCTTCATTGTTGTACTCAATTCCAAATTCATTCATTAGATCACCATTATCATGGCAGTACACCAAATCCTGTTCTTGCTTAAAAAACTTAGTGAACTGGCGATCTCTTGTTCTATATTGATAAATAGATGCTCCAGGTGCCAACAAATGTTTTTCTTTTAGCCTAGAGCCAAGCGATTCAGCTTTCTCTTTAGTCAAACCCAAATCTCTTACCAAATCATTTAACTCAGCCTGTGTAAACAACTGAGGTTCTAAACTTTCTGGAGAACATTGGATCTCATCATCATCCGGTTTACCTTCATCAGATTCAGTTTCACTGGACTGATCAAGTAAAACGTCATCAATAGCCTGTTGTGGCTCAGGGACAGGAAGTCCCGGACCATGACCGACTGGCTGAATAGCTGAAGGAAGATTAGGGTAGACAATTACTTTCTTATTTTTGGAGTTATATCCAGTAACATCAATACTACAAAAATAACAATCGTCTGAATAATTTTTTGGTTTTCTCCATATAATGGCTACTGCAAATCTAAAAGCCGTCTTTTTTTGACCATTTTCTAAGGTCTTCAACACAAACATAGCATACTTTGTGTGGAACCTAAGGTTTTTCTTGATCACCGAGTTTTATTCCAAAATATACCAAGTACACTTTTTTTTAACAAACTCTGAAATGTTTCTTTAATGTTTTTTAATTACAAACTCACCACATATATAACAAAAACCGTTAGGAAAGTTTTTACAACCACGGTTAGCCATACTTAGAGCACATGGGCCAAAAGCTGAAAAGTGAGGTTGTGTTGACTGAAAGAAAACAAACAGTCATACCACCACTGCCAACCTAATTTCATTTAGATTTACTGTATGTTTTAGTATATTAATAATGTATATCAAGTAAATAAAAAGTATATAAATGTATATAAAAAGATATCAATAAAGTATATAAAAATGCACAGATATTAGACAAAAAATGAATTTCCCACATTTCGTAAATTCAAATGTGAAAAAATGGTCGGTGTTATGACTTTTTTGATATTATTTTCGGACTCAGCACACCAAAAAAACACAATAATCTGGAAAAATCATTTTAAAAGTTTTTTTTATCATTGGCCTGTGTATTTATTGTAAATTAAATATTATAATTTAGAAATAAAATATATGTAAAATTTCAATTGAACCAAAAATAATGTACTTTTACGTTAACGGAAGTATAAAACACTTGTGATACATGGCATATTTAGGAAATAACCAAATACGTCATACATGGTGTGATTTTTAGAAGGTTATATTCAAAAAGTGAGAAAGAAACCTGCGAATAGACTATACTCGGTTCACCGTACTAGGAGGCGAAAGAATTTCCCAGCACTGCGTATGTAGGTACGTTTGGAACATTTAGGAAAAAGTGTTCTTCTTAATGACGCGAATATGAATACATTATGCATTACGTTCGCATGCAATCCGGTATCGGTTCCCAGCAGGTCGANTGCATTACGTTCGCATGCAATCCGGTATCGGTTCCCAGCAGGTCGAATTTTCCGCGTTTGAAAATCGTGACGGGCGTTTCCAATGATCGGGTTGCTCCCATTTCCCACATCAATGCATTCAGCCCCTTCTCCAGCCACATCTCAAATCTTCTCACCCGTTCTTTGGCGCCAGGTTCCGTTGCCTCTACAATTTTCGATGTGCGCCGTTAATTTACGACTGAGAAGGAGGGTAACTTCCAAATCATAAATACTTACAAGCCATCTCCTTCAGCAGCAGCGCGCAATAAACCAGGCATCCTCTGCTTCTGCGCGCGGCTTCCCCACATGATCTATGCCGCGCTGATCAGGGTCGATACTNCAATAAACCAGGCATCCTCTGCTTCTGCGCGCGGCTTCCCCACATGATCTATGCCGCGCTGATCAGGGTCGATACTCGCGGTACCTCTCGCGTGGTGGCGAAGCGTTGTGTTTCCTATCAGCCTCCGTCTGATCGTTAAGACCTCGGGTCTCTACACTGACTCGAACAATCGAACAACGCAAGACTGTGCGTTATACGTCGAGGGAGTAGTGAAGTGAAGTGAATAGATCTGGGCGGCTGTTAACAGCGATGGCGTGAGAGCCGTTCAAGGAAGAAGTTTTCCCACATAGCCATGGCGCATATCTGGGATGTTTAAACTATAGCGAAGAATACTTACTTATTATACATAGCTTTGTGAAAACAGGTTTTTGCTTATATAAATTNGATGTTTAAACTATAGCGAAGAATACTTACTTATTATACATAGCTTTGTGAAAACAGGTTTTTGCTTATATAAATTCCTTATGGGCGTTCAACAGGCTCGAATTGATTGTTTTCTATGTTTTAAACATATTAGACTCTATAAGTTATTTTGTTGTGTTATGAAATAATAGTTGCATTAAAGTATTACAATGGAGGAAAATTACTTTTTTCAAAAAAGGATAAAATTAGCTAGGATACTTCACATTTATATAGTTTATCCTACAAATTTCTAAATTGGGACAAATTAATCATTTTGGCTACACCTCAGCATATTTGTTAATGTCATTAGAGTGTCATATTNAATTTCTAAATTGGGACAAATTAATCATTTTGGCTACACCTCAGCATATTTGTTAATGTCATTAGAGTGTCATATTGAATTTTTCTGGATATTTTATATGCGATTTGCCAGTATTGCTATTTTGACTTTTATGATAAAATTTAGTGAAAATAGCCAGAAGTTAAACCCTAACAATAGAAGAACCAAGTGTATGATGTCAAATAAATTGCAACATGCTACCTGGGACGTTAATAGTACACTTAAGACAAGACGAAACAAAACCTTGCGTTAAAATAACTTATGAAAATTTGTACGAATCAAAATATTTACTTGAGATTCTCAAATTTACGCTTCAAACAAATTACTGGGTATTTTTTTTATGGTTAGGTATTTTTTGTATGATATCTTTCTCAAAACCATCAAAAATCCTCAAAATCTAGACACTCTTTGGCTGCAATGAAATCAACAAATTTTCTACCTCTTGACGAAATATATGCTTTCAATGTTGGCAGAAACGATTTTCTAGCATTGTTTTTTCTTGGTCTCTATATTGACTTTTAATTTGCAGAAGACATTAATTAACATATAATGCGTTAATTTATGCCCTATGGTCACTTAAACCTACAAATATTTATTTTAAATGGTTACATAACACTGCACAGTTTATTTAAATCAAATATTTAATTTAAAGTCAGGTTTTTTGGATTGAACAAATTACGTCTTACTTCAAATTTCATTCTATAATAACCCGATTTTCATTAGCAACTACATCTTTTTCTGGCTTTCTAATGTCCGCTATTTTGTAGCGAGGCTAATTTAGAAACTGCTTAATATAAATCGGAACTAAACTGATTCTACATATGGCATATGCATAAACATAGCTTGTTCAGGATTTAATTGACACCTTGTGTCAATTTTTTTTTTTTCTACCATGTCGGTATCCTCTTTGACTAAAAATTTATTTGGGAATGAGATGTCTGGATTCTGTAAACTGGAATAAAATCTTCAATATTCGTCACTTCNTTGACTAAAAATTTATTTGGGAATGAGATGTCTGGATTCTGTAAACTGGAATAAAATCTTCAATATTCGTCACTTCACTGAACCCCTAAACGAGGGCATATGCGACCTAGGAGTGTATTCACACGTCCATCCGACGTGCTGTTTGTGTGCATAAACACTTGTCCCCAAGACACGGTTAAAAGCGTGATAAATTAGAAATTAGAGTTTCTCAGCAGCTGAGATATCAAGCGAAGAGAGGGGGAGATGGAACAGGGACGGAATGCATTNATTAGAAATTAGAGTTTCTCAGCAGCTGAGATATCAAGCGAAGAGAGGGGGAGATGGAACAGGGACGGAATGCATTGTGTGTGGTAAACGGGAATACCCCGAGAAAATCCATGGGCCATCAACAACGTCCTCTACGTTTCCCACATGCGGAAACCCTGGGTTGATCTCGTTGGGGATCTTATAGTCCATTCACGGTTACTTCCAACTTTTCTGAAGCCCTGCTAAAGTTCTACTTCCATGATATTCCTCCGCCTCATGCAAACTAAGCTTAACCAAGTATAGAAAACTACACCAAAGGG
>NQII01004834.1:163185-186723 GCA_002778355.1 Clitarchus hookeri | reverse complement strand
CACAACCTCGGTACCATTACGTTTTGGCCTACGCGCCTACTTGTTTGACTGCAAACAATAAAGAAGAAATATGTTCTCTTTGTTGCTACAGTGAAAATAAATGTGTGTATACTGTTTTCTTAATAATTCTGGTTTTTATCACATTTATAAACAAGTTATTCTTTAACATTCCACCACTGGGATCTAATGATTGTTTATTTTTGCCTTATGAAATGGCAAACATTCATAAAAACGACTAGTTATCCTGATCAGTGTCCAGTTCTAATAACTATGGAATAAAAGATTAAATGAACGTCTTGAAATGAGTAGGAATAAAATGTCAAGGAAATACTAATTAGAGCTGTGCTGATTCACGAAATTGTGCCAATGTGCCAATTCTGTAATGCTGANACTATGGAATAAAAGATTAAATGAACGTCTTGAAATGAGTAGGAATAAAATGTCAAGGAAATACTAATTAGAGCTGTGCTGATTCACGAAATTGTGCCAATGTGCCAATTCTGTAATGCTGATTCACAGATGTGCTGCCGATGTATGAAAAAAGCTTACACAGTGAAACTGGTTGCTGTTATCCCGATTATTGGTTTTTCCCGTAATATCTAGTATGTGTGTGTTTTTTTAAATTTATTTATTTATTATCATTATTATTAGTCTATCCCGGCAACTATCCTATATGAACAATGTTAAAATAACCTGCATGCTACAACTTGTAAAATATAAATTTACCGCATCCATAGGTTAGATATTCTGCCCAAAAGCCAAAAAATATTCGGAACAATCATTAAACTATGAAATACAGTGGATTTTCGTTGATTCGTTCACGTTATTTATGTTTTACCTTATTTCTCATTGTTACATTCGCCAAAGATTGTGCTCATATTTCGGTTTTGAATGTTATGTGAATGCAAAAAAACATGGATAATCGACACCTGGTGCTATCGATAGTGTTGTTTACATTCCACAACAGTTTTTGTGTTCTATTGACTACTACTATTCTTCTTCTTCCTACGTCTTTACTGCATTCGTAGGTTGGGGCGACAATGAAAAACCGTCACACATTCTTATATGTTTACTGCACTCTTAGGTTGGCAACAAAGAGCACGAATCACACAATCTTTGACACTATGCAATGATCTATGGCCTTGTTATTGTAAATGGAATTTGGAATGAGGTTAGAGCCGTAACAGTATTTTGACGGGCGTGATTATTATCGGAAACTGTCGGCTGCGTGTTTGGTTAGAATTGTAAAGGTTTGAAGAAAAAAACTTGCAAGGAATGATTGGCAAAAATTTTTGCAAATAAATCAGTTGTAGTTTTAACCAAGGGATTGAACCAGTGTTGCCAGATGTACCAGAATTGTGGTATTTGTGCCAGATTTTCTATCTTGGTACCAGGTACAGATTTTTCTCATTCTGGTACACATATATACGAGATTTTTGTTATTCGCAAAAATTTGCTAAAATTTACTGATGTAGCAAAAGTATCTGTTAATTTAAATTATTTTGTAAACTGAAATAAAAATAATTGTATATCACAATTCTTTAGGGTATTTTATGTTATATTGTACTTGTTGTTTGTAGCAATAGATAATGTTAAATCATTTTATGGTCATAAAAACTTTTTAACAATTATTTACGTATTTCTAGTCTTTAAATAAATGTATTTAAAGAGAATTAGAAATTTTATTTTGTAAAATGAGCACACTGAAAAAAAAATACAGATATATAAAATCTAACTAATAACAATCCAATATCATTAAATGACGATTTTAACTGTTCTGTTAAAATTATGCAAATTTTATCTGGGATGTAATTGCAATAACAGTATCCCTGTGAAGATTTTTTTTGTCGGTAAAGGGGGGTGCGGCTCCAGTACTAGAATTTTATGGTACTTGGTACCATCTGGCAACACTGTATTGATCATGGCCCAGCCTACGAAGGAACACTGAACAAAAATATTAGTATAAATAAAAATTAAATCTCGCTCAATTAAAGAATTGAAGTTTTTAATTTAAAGTGAATATTTAATCATAAATTGACTTGAATAAGTTGTTTTTAATGACATCTTTAGACTGTTGGTTTAAACAAACATGCATTTGGAGGTTATGTAAGATATTTCTCAGGTCTAAAATCAAAGTCTGCATCCATTCTTTTCCCGCATGCTTAGTTTTGACTTGTTGGTCCACTGAAAAACGAATAATCGAGAATCCACTGTATTAAATTGAATTTAAGTTACAAACTATATAAGTTCATGTAAAAACAAAAATTAAAAAAATATGTTGATTTACATCAACCGTATTCACCTGAAAATAAGATGATAGTTTTTTTTCATTTTAAACTGTATTTAAAAAAATGGGGGTGGTTTTACAACCTACAGCAAACTGTTTCAACCTACAATAACATGCAATGTTTGCATAACCATTCAACTTGCAATCACATCACATGTAAATGCACATATTTTTCATGTAAGTATAGACACACAGTTGATAATAACGCTAAATATAATTCAGTTATGTCTAAACTTTCCTATTTACATTGTGGTTATAGCATTAACTTACTGCTGCTATGTAAGTAATGGCAGCCATTTGGAATTCAAAACATGATGCTTATAGATAACATAGTATGTAAGTACATAGTGTGCACTTCATACACTTTCATACCACGGCCATGTTCCAAATTACCAATTACCTGCAGTAAATGATGCATGGTTTTGGTTCCATAAGGGTGGAAGTATCACTACATATTTTTTTCAATCGGTTAGTATCTCTGTCTTAATGACATTATTTCTGGAAACTGTAAGGGTGTGTTGGGTACTACTGTATTAGTTTGAAACTTGAACCTTTTCATTATAGTCAGGCCATTTATGTCTCAGGTGGTTCAGTTACATGTTAACATTTATGGCATAACTTGCATGCACAGTTTGCCTACAAGTCAGGAAAAATCCACAGAAATTGGGAAGGGTCACGTAAATCATGAAAAAGTCACAATAATTTTGACGGGGTCAGATTTTGTTTAAGTATGGAATTATATAGTTGCAGGCCCACTGGGGAAAGATAGAAATCCCTGAGGAATACAATGTTGGTAGGGCAATAAAAATGACAAGATAGCTTAATTTACCTTTGTATACGACGCTTAATCTGGCCAGGATTTGTATTTGTCTTCCTCTTGCACTTTGTGATTTTATACTGCCAGTGTGTTGAAATCCCAATCCTCTGATCAATCCAAATCCTTTGGTTTCTCAATACAACCAAGATGCATTTTTCATAGGCAAGACGTATCAATATCTCAAAGGTCAAACCTGGTCAAGTGCTCGCGAAAATCATTCATTGATCTAAGTCCCTGGACCTGCACTCACATTATGGTGAGTGCAGGTCTGCACAAAGATAAATCTGAATCACAGAGACCAGGTAGTGACACATGCATGCTTGCGTTAACCTGCAACAGGTATTGCATGTGTCGTCTTTAACAAACTGAGAGATGTATTATTCCAGTCAATTGGCATGTATCAGCTTGTGTGTTCCTGTTGGTGACATGGATGATGCATACATGTGTCTGGAGTGAGGACATAGTGGACATGGGGGGGAAATAATTTGTATCTTCACTGCTTAAAGTGTTGACTCTACTGCCCACCAATAAGAGGAAGCTAACAATATGGACAGATAACTGTATACTGCAAAACAAAAATAAAATGATGGTGACTGCTCTTGTACATCATGCAACTAAAGGAAGTTTTTATGAAATCAGTTACACGTTCACGGTTAGTGAACACACATTTCTACCCTGCGATAGATTTTACACAGTTCAAGAAAAGAAAACTAGTAACAAAATTATTTGTACCTAAAAACATTGAGCCCGTTAGTCATTTCTTTCCAGCATACCTAAGCATCCATACAAAGTGGTAAATTTGACGAGAGCCGACTTCAAAAGACCTGCACAAAGCTACTGATAATGAAGAAGGCGTAAATAACGCTTGTTGCACGAATGTCTTGCAAGTATACATTCCACATATACAGACACTGCTCTCTAATATAAAGATTTATGCAACCTCAAAAGTTGAGTTATGGTATAGGGACCTGAGTTTATGGCCCAAAATTATAAAAAATATTATGTTTCTGTTGGATTTAAATAAAAATGTGATCATTTTTCCCAGTGTTTGGTGAATATTATATAAATTTATATTAAAGGCAAAACGGAAGTTGTAACCATCGGATATAGATATCATAGTGAGATTGTAGTATTGCAAATAGATTTATGACCCAAGTTTTTTAAAGCCTTTTTAGCAATGTTTGTACATTAATTTCTCAAAGTTTAATAAATATAGTGCGCTGACGTCTAGAAATTAACATCGATTTGGAAGCATTCTCTCGCTATACAGTGAAGATGAATTGTGAATACAAAGACCTGCCTTTGATGTCAACGAATATGGAGCCGCAACCTGCATTATTGCTGCCCGATCCGACTGTGTCGATTCTGTGATCGAATTTTTACCTTTGGTCAAAGTGCTTGTAGGCATAAGAGAACAGCCTGTACGACGAGTCCTTTTTGTGCGATAAAGTATTATGACAATGGCCACACACAGTTTATGCAAGTTGATAAATTGAAAAACCACATCAAGAACTGCAACAATTCGTCTTTTGAGAGTCGGCAAGTAATACTGCCAATACCCCCTGTTGCACCTGTGGGTTCTGATTCATCAGGCGATAATGACGAGGCAGTTAGTGCTAATGACGGAATGAGAGACCTGTGAGGTTTAGTAGTGTCAATGTGTGTGGAATGTACATTTGCAAGACTTTAGTGTAAAATCAATGAACTTCGAAATAAACTGTCGTTGGCTGTAAATACTAAAGAGCATGCAACTCCTTAAAAGAAAAGGAAATTTGATATTGTAGATGAAACAGGAAGTGAAGATGACCATGAAGACAGCATTGATAAGGACTGGAGATGTCGATTTTCTCGATGCACTGACACGACACACCTCTCCACCACATTTACTGCAACAAGCAACATGAAGGCAGAAGGTGTAAATAAAGCTAGTTACAAATTTCCTGAAGACCCCAATGAACTTGTCGTTAGACTCAGATATTTGTTTGACTTGCAAAAACGTGCGGATCTCTCGTGCATTGTTGAAATATCTTCAATTATTAGAGAACTGAAGGGGAGGGGTTACATCACATGATGTGATGAACTGTCCTCTTATGAAATTGTGATTACAAAATAATAATAAATTATTAGTATTAAATATTTGGTTTTTCTTTATTTTTGTGTGCTTTATTCTTTTTTCCCCTCACAACCTTAATGTGGTGCTATGAGCACTCAACTATTGATGGAAAGATCTGTATGTAGAATGATAAAGACTTTAGTATAAAATGCATGGATAGTTGACTGCATACAAAACATTAATTCTGTCGACATGTACAAATTTGGAGATATAGTTGGTGAACGAATGTAATTTCTATACATATGTGGGGCGGACAAACTGGAGGATTGATCAAAGTATTGACATGGATTGTTGTGGATTGCAGAGGAGGATTGATGAAAAGATTGCGAAAGATTGATTGTAAGATTGCTGAGGTTTGGGGAGGATTGGTTTGCAGATTGTGAAAGATTGATGGGAAGATTGGAAGATTAATGGATTGGTCCAAATATTGACGGATAGATGGTCAAGAAGAGCACGAATGTTAAGACCGTTTATCAGCCTCGTACATTCCAAGTCTTCAGGGTCTGACAGTATTTTCATTTAAATTAACGCCAATTAAGCCTATCAAAGTGTAGGTAGAGGCTGATCCATACTATGATTATAACATACTCTTGCATGTGGCTGCTATTAGTATGATGGGCTTGGTTTAGTCTTAAAAAGCTAAATTGAAATTATATAATAGAGGCAAAAAAGCTAAATTGAGATTGTATGAGATGCATACATTAAAAAATCTGAGTAGCAGTGAATAATTTGCATATTCTTGGCATTGTGTATTAATCAGTTTTCAAGAGAGGGGAGCTGGAAATATAGTAATTGAGTGAGAGACTTTTGCTTGTTTCTGCAATACCCTATGTATAATTTTGGCACAATATAAAAAAAAAAAAGTAATTTATAATTAAAATAATTGTTTAAAATGATTTCCTATACCCTATGCCTATAAAACTAATATGGCTACCAGAAAAAATTATATGTTTGAAGAATTAGTGGGCGTAAATGCCGAGCACCTTCGGGTACGTTCGACAAAACTGAGTCTACGGCTTCCGAGCACCTCCTGAATCAAATCGAAGACTGCCAGCCACAGCCACACCACTCCCATTTAAAATAAATTGGCAGAGAAGGAAAACAATCATACTTCTTACATTGTCAGTAATTACCATGAATCCAAAAACATGATGCGAAAATTATGAATTTCTGCAAAAGAGGTGAAGGTGTGCCTTAATCTGAGCATGCAGCCTGTTACAAGTTGTACACGTGTCTTCCAAACATCAAATTTAGAAAATATGTATGAAACGTATCAGCATAGTATGTACCGGTATGATACTGAACTTCCAGGGCATGAAAAAGCCTTGACATGTTTAAGTTCACGCCAAGTGATTTTTTTTTTTTGGACCTTTTTCTGGCATTGTATTTCCCCTCCCTCAGAAATGATGCTATATGTTCACGTATTTGATTTGTGTGTTCATCCTTGAACTTCCTTGGCGCACCATTTTTCCCCTATTATTAACGTAAAGTAAACATGATTGCCTTTACCATCTGGAACTGTGTAGTATAGGTTTGTTTGGCGATGACTTTGTGTAGGATCCTCGTAGTACCATATCGTCTTCATTTCACCATACCAATTTGTATAAGACCGAGAAGAAAGGTGTCTTGCTGTTCCTTGGAGTGTTTATAAAAATCAACGAGCAGCTGTTCTTTGTGCTTCGCAGACAAACTCGTAAATTCACCTTTACATTTACATGTTACCTGCAACAGAAATTAAATGTGAGAATATTATTAGTAATGAAGAAAGGATTTGCATAACGTGGAAATGTATTATACGCATTGGCATTATTTAGCCGAACATAAGGTACATATATGATAGCTACACATTCTTTACCTAATGCATACAGTATTACCTTTCTTGCCTGTGGTTGTGGATGTTGTTTTGCGGGGACAACTACAGTTTTGTAGTTTCTGTGTGATTGTCCACTGTTCCTTGAACGTTTTAGTTTCCTAACAACACTTTCTGAAGCATTCTTCCACCTATTTTGTCTGACGACATCATTCACATCCGCCATGTTTATTAACACTATAAATATTGCTGTTATTGTAGCAGTGCTACTTTGTGAGACACCTTGGTAATAGGACCCTTTTTACATTTACACCTTCAAAGCACATAGACCAAGGGCCATCTGTTGACCACATTTCAAACCACTACAAACGGCGTTTTGCAAGTGTAGCACATTTGGCGTGGCATGTAGACCCTTTTAAATAACGTAGCAGTCTGTCTGTAATTTGGGCACATAGACCCTTTTAAATAATATAGCGGTCTGTCCTTTTAATTTATGGTATTCATGTGTGCATGTACACTTGGTATGTTTGCTGTTGGCAGGTGTACAACCCTCGTATCCGTGTGGAATCTCTGCTGGTGTCGCCCATCAGCAAGGCATCGGCCCAGCAAAGAGCGGGGCGTGCTGGCCGTACAAAGCCTGGCAAGTGCTTCAGGCTGTATACGGAGAAGGCCTTCCGGCAGGAGATGCAGGACAACACCTACCCCGAAATCTTGCGTTCCAATCTGGGCTCTGTCGTGCTACAGCTCAAGAAGTTGGGTATTGACGACTTGGTCCATTTTGACTTCATGGACCCTCCAGGTTGGTCATCTAGAGCATGTGTCAGAATCTAAGATCACTTATGTCTTCTGTTTACATGATAACCTCTTTTTTACATTCCCAGTATTTACGTTTTGCTTTATTTCACAAATTTTTCCCGGGTTCATTTGTTTGCCTATAAGTTTAATGCTGCAAATTATGTTGCAGAAAGTGAATTGTTCCCATTTTTTTACATCACGTTCAAAATTAAATAGCGTCAATACTGTTGCCAATGCTAGAGATAACAAACTTAACGCTAACACATCACGGATTACCAAATTTAAAGCCAAAATCACTTTTTTTTTCACATCATTGTACACACTTGTTTACATATGAAAGGTTGGAGTCATTGATCCGTATGCAATGCGGACGCCAGCATTGGATTTTCCAACAGACAATAAACTTCCAAACAGTAATAATTTGAACTACATTGCAATTGAGATCTGTCAACTTTAAGTAGTTGGTAACATGTGTACAAAAAAAGTACTTTTAGGGTTTTTTGAAAAAGTTGAGTATTACAGTCAGCAAAACAAACAAAAGTCGACAAAATTAAATTTTTATGTAGATTTTTGTGTTGCATAATATTGCAAATTGTTACTTACTTAAAAATGTTTTGTTTTATATCTTTCAATAGGAGTAAAATATCTGCCTACACGCAGCAAGATAACAATAGTAATTAATCAGGTGAACGTTTGTTGCAAGTTCCACTTAAAAAAAAGTACGGAATGTGTATCCGCACATGCGGCATTGTGCATGTCTAGTATCGATTTGTAGTTGACTAATATCAATATATGTTGTACGTAACCTAAAAACAATACGCTCGCAAAAAATATGCATCGCAAGAATGCAGCTACTGATATTTATTATGATTATTTGAGTCCAAATGCTCTGTCATTTACACAATACCAAATTATTGTCATTTAAATTATGGTTTTGCTATATTCGGTTTGTAACACCAGAAATTTCTTTATTTATTATTCGGAATATGCGTTCATTCTCCCAAGTTGTGTTGTTGCCGTGACATTTTAAAATTTTGAAAGGCGAGGAAAATTTACACGGCACAAGGAAAAAAATCACTCTCTTTGCTACTTTTTGTTTCGTAAAATATCTATAGATATGTTTACGAAAAAAGTTGCTGTGTGTTATGTTCATATCCGGCCCATGCGATAAGGTTATGATTTCACCACGTGATTTTGAATTCAACAAGTTTGCAATTCGTGAAAAGTTGTAAACAAAACATAAGCCTAGTGAAGTGTAAACATTAGGAACTTCAGTAACTTCACAAGCAGGTCTTATGACTAACGTCTTATGTTACAGTTTTAAAAATACTTTTGGTGAATTAAATTATGATTTGATATGGAGAACTTGTATAAAATTAGAAATTTTAGTTTGAAACAAAGCATATNTTTTGGTGAATTAAATTATGATTTGATATGGAGAACTTGTATAAAATTAGAAATTTTAGTTTGAAACAAAGCATATGCCTATTCTGCAAAATACTGTGGAACAAAAGTTTAATTTACCAGTACTTTCTTCACAAAATCTAAGAAGGCGTTACCATTGTATGAAATTATTGGTTTATTGGTTGCTAACAGCATCCCCATTCACAACAGAAAAATACATTCTACTCACATGTTAATGCTTATTATAATCTTGCAAATTTAATGTACTGTTCTGGCCTAGTTTGTAAATAATAGAAAATTCTCTTACATTCCTACCTGTAGTGGTGTTTGCCAGTTTTATTGTAACAAAGTGACCTATAGTAAGCATGCTCATAACGCTCAATATTTTATAGGCATAATAACTATTTATATATTTATTTATTTTAATGGGCATAAAACACTTTAGTTTTAAGGATTTTTGGGAGCTGGATCAAGGATTTTTGTTAAAAGATCAGTGGCAGCCCTGCGCTAACACAACTTACGATACTGTGCTGTGATCACGACCATGATTGGATCACAATGAACACTGAAAAAGCAAGATGCCAGCTACATTTGAATCTTACTGATAGAGTTGTGTAAGTATTCAGTATTTCGAAATAACGAAAAATGTTGATTTAAANCAGCTACATTTGAATCTTACTGATAGAGTTGTGTAAGTATTCAGTATTTCGAAATAACGAAAAATGTTGATTTAAAAAATAATTTAAGAGCTTATCAAATTTTTTTTTTAGTTGAATAGCAATGGACAAAGCATACACATTTTATTTTTACAATAATGTTTTTAAAAAACTTGCACAAATTTAACTTGAAAATGTTCCCAAAACCGNTCATACACATTTTATTTTTACAATAATGTTTTTAAAAAACTTGCACAAATTTAACTTGAAAATGTTCCCAAAACCGTTGGTTTGGATAATTTTTTTATTGTTTTTAATTTATTCAATGATTTTATGATAGCATTTATTCCTTTATCAAGCAGTCTGCTCGAGTAACTTGTTTTTGATATGTATGTAACAGAAATATTTTAGAAGTTTTCCTATACTATATAACAGATAATACCACACTAGTTTGATTTTGTAATTTAAATTGAGTTTATTTGATAATGTGCTGCAATCTGATTCATAATACATAAAAATAATTATTTTTTTTAAATTTTAAGATGTTTGTTTAAATTTTATTGTTATCGAGTTCTTATAAAATTTTCTATTTTGTTTCAGTTTGATATTTTTCATTTTATTTTCGATAAACAAAACGTCATGTCCGCACAATTCTACTTACTGCCACCGTAATTACAAGTGGAATACAAACTATGCACCATATTGGTATATTCATAAATCTTTCCCGATCTTTACACTTTTTTGCTTTGTCCTCTTGAAGAGTGGATAAAAGAAGGGGGGTGCACTGTATTTTTGTTATATGTATTTGATTGGTAAACAGAGATTCTGTGCATGCCAGTATTCATTTCATGTCACATTTTGTTGATGTTGAGACATTTTTCTTGTATAAAGTGTCTTTCATGCCCTGAAATTCTTTGTGATAACATCTGTCCCAAGTGTATTTGCTTAAACTTTATCTGTTCAAATTTAAGACTTTATTTTTTCCCCATTCTTATGCCACTATTGTGATAGAGGAAAACTATAGTACACATTTTATTAATTGTCACAAAAAGCTCTCAGCTTACTTGTAGAAACTTATTACTGACAGTGTGTAATTGTATCTGTGGTGCACATGTTACATTTTGTATTTATTATGTTAAGTTTGTCTTTTCTGGACATGCAGGGTTGGTATGTTAACAATATACTGAGATTTTCTGGTGTATGTTGTGTTAAATTATGTAATTGCCCAAGTGGTAGAGGACATTTGGATGTGGTGTTAAGTAAGCTGGCATGATGGCAGAAGGGGACAATAACTAATGTTGGTGTCTATAACAAGAAACCAATCATTTGGATTATGAATAGGAATTTGAAATAGGATTTGTAATAGGAATTTATTCATCAGTGTATTAGTGGAGCACTTGTGATAGTATTTGTTAACTCCACAGTGAGAAAGCGACACCCAGCAAAAAATGAACAGATTGCACACAAATACTGTGGTACAATAACAGATGTGGGCGTGGCTTACCTCCATAGATTAGTGGCGCCATCTTCCTCTAAACTAGAAGTTCAGTGTGGCCATCATTGGCAACCACAAGGACCCTGCTCCAAAAGCAAGAGGCCAAAATTTCACAATTTTTTTTCCCAACCACATTATATACACTATTTACAGCTGTTCAAACATCCTGCTCACCTTGAAATATCCATTTCAACACTTAAATAGCAGGCAGTGGGCACAGCTTCACGACTGGTCGCTTGAGTGGCCTCTGGGGCAGTGCATACGGTGGCAACACTAGCAATGCCATCCCTGCCCTTGTGAAGTTCGATGACGTGTCCCAGTCACCACTGCAATAGTGGGAGTCTGTCATCCTTAATCAGGACAAGCTGATTATTAGCAAGTCGCAATTCTGGTTCTTGCCATTTTGTTTGTTGCTATAGGGTATGTAGATAATCCTGGTGTCAGTGCTGCCGGACGTTTTGGTGATGTCTCTCCCCCCAGCTGCCAACGCTGAAGTCTGTTTAGGCTCACCTAATGAAGATCTGGTTCTTGCTTGACGGGTTCCAATGTAAGTAAATGACCTGGAATGAGTGCTCTGATGTCGTTGGGGTCCGAGCTTAGAGGACACAGTGGCTGAGAGTTCACTAACACCTCCACCTGCACAATCACAGTATAGAGTTCTCAAATGTTCAAGATCTGCTCCCCAATGGCTCCGGTCAAATGCATCTTGAATGACTTGACACCTTACTCCCAAAGCCTTCCAAAGTGAGGGGCAGCAGGTGGATATAAATGTCACTTTATTCTGAGAGGTGTAAAGGAAGAGAGAACAGTGTCCTGGTACAAGTTAAGCAAAACAGCCTTTGTAGTTTGTCTCACAATCACTGTAAATGTCAACTGATCTTCCTCTGTAAGCTACAAAATGTTTGTACGCAGCCAAGAAGATAACAGTAGCTAAATCAGATGCAAATTCCACATGAATTGCCTTGGTAGTACAACAAACGCTGTTTTAATACATAAAAGGATTATTTTGTTTTTGGAAAATTTATGTAAAAGATTATAGTGATTAATATGCGTTCCATGGAAGCCTGCATCTCGAGTTTGCTGAAGTGATTTGTTAGTTTCTGTCTGCATCATAATCAATTCCAGAACCTGGTTTGTCGCTGCCTTGAGTGCTCTCACCACTGACTGATTAACTTATTTAGTTTTTATGCCTGAGCCGTGATGCCCCTGGCTGGGCATGTGGTGATAGTTGTACAGCACCAGTTGCCTCCGGTTTCCAATCCATTGGCACCCCAGCCAGTGGCTTTTTATAAGAGAAGAAGGGAGGGGCTTGTAATTTTTTATCAGATTTAGTGTTGTGNTTGGCACCCCAGCCAGTGGCTTTTTATAAGAGAAGAAGGGAGGGGCTTGTAATTTTTTATCAGATTTAGTGTTGTGATATGTACCACTTGGCGACTACAGCCACATGTGTTCTTTAGTAGCAGCACAAATCCATTCTTTATGAATGTGCAGTGTGACCCCAATAACACTGCAGGTCGCATGGTGTAAACCAAGTTCTATTTTTGTCGTTCTTGTCTACCAACCACACTTCATCTTGAGGACACACGCTTTACATGTGTAGTCAACTGCGCCTAACTGATGCCGTGGCTATTATATCTATTTTGTATTCTTAAAGTGGTGGGCATGTGGTCAAGCCACCTCGGCCACCCTGGACGGCGATAAGTTCCAGTCAGTATCACTTGTCCATTGAAGTCCCATCTTATTTCAAACAAGATATCACCACTCTGTTCTGTCCGGAATGTTCTAGAGGATAGAACGCCCCAAACATTCCCGTACACATATGCAGTCTAATCGTTGGGTAACGTGCTCTCTGCAGCATGTGCGCTTAGCTTATCGCTGTCAAACACACCCATGCGTCCACTGCAGTATCTCTTGGCTCCGCCGTTGGTCCTCTTCTTCGTTCACCACTTACCGCACTTCGCCAGGTGGCTACCACAAACTGCCAAACCCCCGGGTCTAATGCTATTTATAGGTGCAGGTGCTTCATGGAGAACATTCTGCACAAGTCTGCTCATGCCAAGGAGGGGAGAAATTCAATAGGGTCATGCAACAGGCCACGGCCACCAATTGCCAATCCGGCAACTTAGTGGGACGGGCCAGGAAGGGCAGTTCAAGTGTGGTGTAGCATGGAGGAATACTCTGTTAGCTCTGGGAAGGGGGGAGGGCCCATGCGCAACAGTATTAATAATGTTACATTTTTGTTCTCTAACCGTGATTGTTTTAATTGTAATGGAGAGTGTTTATTGTGGAAATGTGTATTTTTAGCTCCAGAGACACTGATGCGAGCCCTGGAACTTCTCAACTACCTGGCAGCACTAGATGATGATGGTAACCTGACAGACTTGGGTGCCATCATGGCTGAGTTTCCACTGGACCCACAGCTGGCAAAGATGCTTATAGCCAGCTGCAGTCATAACTGCTCCAATGAGATACTGTCCATCACTGCCATGTTGTCAGGTAACGCTTTACACATGCTGTGCAGGTGTGAGCTCTACAGTCTCCTCTATGCTACATTCTCGTTTGAGTTCATGTTCTCATTCAAGAGGTTTCTCTCATTCTTTTATAACTGAGAATGCTGAAGTATGTACCGTATTTACCAGTGTACCACCTGCCCCCATTAAGACGTACATCGCACATTCTGAATACCCAGGAAGAAAATATTTTTGCATATTCAGTTCTAAAAACTTAATATTTCAATGCTCAGTTGTGTTGTGCAAGCTATACATGTGTTACAAAACCAAATGTGACACATTTTGTACAATATTTATTAAAAACAAATAATCTCAAGTTTTGAAAAAAGTCAGCATCTTGCAAGTAGGGAAGAGCGTTATATGTAATTTAGGAGATTTTGCCACCCAATACATGGCGCTGCTGCATGCAGGCCAGAACTGTTTTGGTCCCACCAAAAGCATATGCAAAGCAATGGGTTTTTGTTTCACTTTATCTAAAAAGTGTGCGAACTATGTTTGATGTTTTTGAATTGTACAGCAGCAAGATTTTTTCTTGTACGGCATCTGTGGTCCATGCTGAACATGTTTATTCCTTATCTACGTGCGCGGCACAGAGGTTATGTTATTTGCGGATGTGAATAAATTATTGCTTTACCAGCATGCCATATACTACTTTGGTGTGCTATGAAAATTGGTAAATCTGAGTCAAATTGGCGTTGCCACACTGATTATGTGGTTTTTGAATACATATAAATTTTGAAATGCTCTTCTGTTGACGTGCCACGGACGACGGCATTATCCTGCTCTAGCCTTGCCACAGCCACGACCCCCTCCAAGAAGAGTGTTATGCCGTACACGCCACCGGCACCTTTCCTGCTGTGAAGCCCGGGGTTGCTTGTGGACTGGCTGCTGCTGCCTGCTGGTCGGCAACCTGCGTCATGCTTTGGCGTGCGCATACCCCTCCGGCTGCTGACCACGGAGGGGAACACAGTCCAGCCTTCTGCGATCTCCGTCTTTATCTCTCTGCTTCCCTGCACTGACCCTTTGCTTTGAGTATAAATATGACCCGCGGTACCTGGTTCGAGGCTGATTTGCGCAGCTCCCGTTGCAGAACTTAACTTTGCCTGGCCCTGTACCAAAGCCATCAACTTCTCACCTATGGTGGGTGTAGGTGGCGGAGGGTAATCTTCCATCTCCTCTTATTCTTCTCTATCGTCCGTGGTTTGCACTTCTTCAGGATCCTAGGTACCGGTTGGACAAGGGCGAACCTGTCCTCTGGTGGCCTTACGTATTCGTCCTTGGTTGTCCTCCGCCTAGTACACATTATCTTGTCCTCCCACAATCTTGTATGGGCCTTCCCTCTGAATTTTGCAGACCACAAGAGGAGGAAGTGTTCAAACAACTCCCACGAAGGAGGAACTACAAGTACTTCAGAAAGTAATTGAATTTGGATTTGACGTACTTGACTGGTTGGTGGAAAAAGTATCTGCTGCCTGCAATTTCAGGAGTGCTCAAGCTTGATGAAGATTGATCACTATTTAGGCCCTAGTGACTTTTTGTTTTCAACTATTTTTTATCCTTTTAAACATCTTTTTAAATAAATATTGTCATGTACGTAATAAACACAGTGTGTATATTCCACAGCACTTAAAAGTTAATGTCCAAGGCTAAAATAAAATATATTTATTAACTATTATTTTTAATGAGAGGGCTTTCAAAAGTGCTCACTTTACGATGAATAGCCTGTAATTCAGACAATGGTGGTTAAGTTGTGGGGTAAAAGTTTTTTCATAACAATGTGTTTGTGTTGTATGTTCACATTTTTTTTTAAGTTAGAAGTGCTTTTTGACATGTCTCACGAGATTTATGCGCCACAGTGTGCTTTTTGACATGCCTCACGAGATTTATGCGCCACAGTGATTGCAGATTGCATATTTGACAGTGTTAATTTCAACCGTGAAATTATTCCACACCTCCGATATGTTTAAAATTTATCATGGCTCCCAACTAAATTTATTCCATGCTGAAAGAAAAACTAAAACACACGTTTGTGATGGTGCTAACATTTGGGCAGTAGCTCAAAGCCTAGCACAGTGTTGCCAAGATGAAAGTTTATAATGTACCCTTCTGCAATGAATTCCCATTTAATTTCCAGCCTTGGACCTGCCTATTTATTTTAGGTTGTACGTTATTGTTGATATAGCGATGCCTTTGCAATATTNATTCCCATTTAATTTCCAGCCTTGGACCTGCCTATTTATTTTAGGTTGTACGTTATTGTTGATATAGCGATGCCTTTGCAATATTGAAACATTTTTTCATGTAACATTAACATTTATCGCTGTTTTTAAATATCGTCAGATTAGCCAACACACGTTTAGCAAGTCGTAAGGAAAAAATATTCTGTTGTGTAGCGAGTGTGAAATAATGGCGCTCTTTATGGTGCAAGCTTTCTAAATTAAATTAAGAAACAGATTACCACACAACAAAATTTGTATTAAATGTTCCAAATTGCATCGCATACCAATGTATGACTGTGTATCTTGCAATACTTTTCTATTTGTCGTATTGATCCCTCTGGCTGTATGGGCTACACAAGGTCTACAGTGCACTTTTAATTTTTTGATATTCCGACGTAAACTAAATTACTTGTTGCGGAGTGTAACGACTCCGCCACAGCCATGGGTTCATTTTAATTAAAATATTAATACAAGATGATGCATAAATTTTTGTTTTATTTTTGTGCTGCACACAAACAAAGCCTAAAAGTTGCTGTGCACAGTAGCGCGAGCAGCGCGTACTGGCATAAAGCCGCAGCCGCACCATTCACATTTTCGGCTGCATACAACAGGAAAAAAGGAAGATTTATAAATGTTGTGTTAATTATTTATAATTAAAGGACCATTACAATACATAACGATAGGTCTGCTATCTAAGATTTAGACCTCATTTAGCACCAAAAATAAGAGTAAACAACGACTTTAATACAAATTTGAAACTACCTAGTAGACATGATAAGGTTTGACTGATCCAGAAAACCGATGGTATTATCACATCTGTTCCGGTTCGGTTCCTTCTAGAATCAGCGGTTCCAAGGAAGTGAGGAACCAANATAAAGCCGCAGCCGCACCATTCACATTTTCGGCTGCATACAACAGGAAAAAAGGAAGATTTATAAATGTTGTGTTCATTATTTATAATTAAAGGACCATTACAATACATAACGATAGGTCTGCTATCTAAGATTTAGACCTCATTTAGCACCAAAAATAAGAGTAAACAACGACTTTAATACAAATTTGAAACTACCTAGTAGACATGATAAGGTTTGACTGATCCAGAGAACCGATGGTATTATCACATCTGTTCCGGTTCGGTTCCTTCTAGAATCAGCGGTTCCAAGGAAGTGAGGAACCAANGAACCGATGGTATTATCACATCTGTTCCGGTTCGGTTCCTTCTAGAATCAGCGGTTCCAAGGAAGTGAGGAACCAATCGTCCCATCATTAATAGGAATATATAAGGTTTTTTTCGCATCCACGTCATAGCGAAAATATTTGTTTTCCTGTAACGTCCATTAAAAACAGACTGTACATTCACCAAAGATTGCGCACATCGATCTTTTTTGAACACTGAATGCAAAACAACGCGTATAACTGACAACTGGTGCTATCAATAGTATTATTTACATCCCACAACAGTGTTTCGTGTTCTTTCGACTACGGTTATTCTTCTTATTACGTCTGTACTGCACTCGTAAGTTTGCGACGGTGAGAAAGCATCTCGTGTTCTTACACTTTACTGTACTCGTAGGTTGGCGCCAATGAGAATGAATCACACCTTGTTATTGTAAATGTAATTTGGAATAAGGTTCTAGCAGTGGCGGTATTTTGACGGGTGTGATTAATATAGTTAGGAAACTATTACTTGCAGGTTTTGTTAGAATCATCAAGGTTTGGAAACGGCACGGTACATAATTATGGACAAAAATTGCAGCAAATAAATCAGTTGTGGCAATTTTAAACAAGGGATTGAGCATGGTTCGTACAAAGAAGGGACACTAGACAATAACATTAAAATAAAAATTAAATTTAGCTTAATTTCAAGAATTGAAGTTTTTTTATTTAAAGTCAATATTTCAGCATAAATGTACTTAAATAAGTTGTTTTTAATGACATTTTTAGGCTCTTGGTATAAACATGCATTTT
Organism: Clitarchus hookeri; assembly: GCA_002778355.1. Classification (NCBI taxonomy): domain Eukaryota; kingdom Metazoa; phylum Arthropoda; class Insecta; order Phasmatodea; family Phasmatidae; genus Clitarchus; species Clitarchus hookeri. The sequence goes on along the minus strand of NQII01004834.1, from coordinate 168,649 downwards.
GAGGTTATGTACATTATTTCTCATATCTAAAATCCAAGTCCGCAGCCATTGTTTTCCTGCATGCTGTCTTTTTTCTTTGTTTGTCCACTGAAAAACAAATTTCCGAGAATCCACTGAAAGTTTTAAATATTACAATTTAAGTGATCTTGCCCNTTGTTTGTCCACTGAAAAACAAATTTCCGAGAATCCACTGAAAGTTTTAAATATTACAATTTAAGTGATCTTGCCCTGAAACTAGGAGTCAACTGTCGTACTAGTCATTGTATTTGATGTACCGATAATTAAAAAAGTGGTTTGAATGTGCTGTGGTATTGAAAATGCTTTAAATCCTGAGAGAGTGGGAATGTTTGTTTTTCTGAACAAAAATTTTAATGAATTGTATTTGTACAGTAATACCTCAGTGTTTAATATACTTGTAAGTACATATTGTATTTAAATATATTTTGCCCCTTGGGTTAATCATCTTTAGGCATGTTTGCAAAATTTTGCCAAAATGTTTCTGAAGATAGCAAAAACTCATTGTTAGAAAGCTGTTGCTATAATTTTTTTTCATATAAAATAAAATAATTTACTGCACCTTTTCAACATTTTTGTCACGGTGCTGTTTAATTTCCAAGCCTTTGTAAAATTTTTGTATATTTAAGAAAAATAGTTCTGACTGAATGGCAATACAATTTTTTGTGTGTGTTAAAAGTCCTATTAGTTGTTAGTCGTAGGAATCGAGAATCAGGTATCGGCATCGATAATGTTGGAATCGTCCCAGCTCATATATATACATGTGGATACATATACATTTACCTGCAACACAGGATGTAGATGACTATCTCTTATAGTGTCACAGGCCACAGGGAAGCCCTGATTTTTCCATATATGATTATCTTACAACAGGGTGGGATCTCCCCCACCCCCCTCACAAGTGACACTGTCAGTTTAGTACTTGGAATAAGAACTGCACCTGTTGACTCAAAACAGTAGCAGTTGAGCCTGTCTTGTTCCAACATCACCATCTTATTCTGTATTGTTGTGACCAAACATTAATTAAAATATAGGTCTCAATATCTGCTTAAAAGAAAATTGAATCTGCAGGCACCATTCTGCCATGTACTTGTCAGGGGGAGTGAAAAGCAGTCTATGTTATGACAAACCCAACTATTTTCAGTCCTGTATTTGTCATCAAATCCCCAGTCTTTATGCAAGACCCTTACTCTATTTTTCAAATTTATTTCCGAGTGAAGATATGCAGGTGGTATGTAAATAAATATGGTATGTAATTGGTTTGCTGTCATGAAAAGTACTAGTACAGTGGAAATACTATGCATTGAATACACACATTAAAGTGTTTAACCAATAAAAAAATTTTGTGGTCCTGCCAAAATTCCTGTGCAATAATAAAAATAGTCGGTTCTAATTAATGGTTGAATAATACTTTTTTACTGCGTCGGTCAAATATAATTTCCAGTCTTGCCATCAAAGATTGGATGCTCTGATCATTTGAGAATGAAGTATTAACAAATAATTAAGTATAAGATTAAGGTTAAGTATCCTCTCCGAGGTTTTTTTCTCCAGAAAGCATCTGCATATTAAAATAAATTTATATTTACTTTTAAAAAGTGTAATTATACCGCTAGAGATTATTGAACTTGGACTTTAAAAAATTACACATTTTGAAGAATAGTNCTATTTTTCAAATTTATTTCCGAGTGAAGATATGCAGGTGGTATGTAAATAAATATGGTATGTAATTGGTTTGCTGCCATGAAAAGTACTAGTACAGTAGAAATACTATGCATTGAATACACACATTAAAGTGTTTAACCAATAAAAAATTTTTGTGGTCCTGCCAAAATTCCTGTGCAATAATAAAAATAGTCGGTTCTAATTAATGGTTGAATAATACTTTTTTACTGCGTCTGTCAAATATAATTTCCAGTCTTGCCATCAAAGATTGGATGCTCTGATCATTTGAGAATGAAGTATTAACAAATAATTAAGTATAAGATTAAGGTTAAGCATCCTCTCCGAGGTTTTTTTCTCCAGAAAGCATCTGCATATTAAAATAAATTTATATTTAGTTTTAAAAAGTGTAATTATACCGCTAGAGATTATTGAACTTGGACTTTAAAAAATTACACATTTTGAAGAATAGTGGTTAGGGATGAGTCAAAATTGGGCCAAAATTTCCTAAAATATTTATAGTGAGTTTCTTTCCATAACAACCTAATAATTTCTGGAAACTGTGAAGGGTGGTTTTAGAATGATTCTACTGTATTTTTAACCACTTTTCAATAATGAATTTCTAATTATTTTTAAGATCTTCATTTTAAGTACCAGCTGCTTGGTTGTTCACCATACGGTGATAGAATTTTATTTCAGCAGTTTTGAAGACGGAAGAGTTTGTTCATCATGTGTGCGGTAGACTACAAATCCACAGGAAAGAATACAGAAATTTATAATGTTACATTTTTATTTGCACATATGTGCTGCCAACACCTCAATTTTCATGGAGGGGATTGGTATTTTGGAGCCAATATTTTTATGCTTTGTACTTAGTCACTTAATAATGCAGTATCCGGAAACTCAGATGTTTATCGTTCATTCTGGCCGTGTTACTAATAAAAAACCTCTGATTCACTTACACTTTCAAGGCTTTCAAAGGTGGTTTTCACACCTTCTGAATAGACTTATGCTATATGTTGTGTGTGTTTTTAGACTTTTTTTCACCTGCCAAAGTTTGTCGGAGTTCATATCCATCCTTTTTTATATATATAAATATATATATATATATATATATATAAATTAAAATTGCAACTGTTTAGGTTGTTAGATATGTCATACAAATACATTTGGACTTAGAAGAGCACTTTTGCACATATGACTGATTATCGGTGTATTTTGGAAGCTAACATTGTCCCAAGAAATTTTAGTGTTTATTTATTTTTGAACATCTTGAAAAGTTGATTTCTCCACATACACATCTTGCTATTTTTTTAGGGTATTATAAGGCATATAGTTGTAGCTAGGGCTGAGCTGATACCAGTACCGATATATCGAAACCGGCCAATATCGTAATTATCGGAATTGTGCGCAATTCATGTTTAAATTGCCAATATTATAACCAATATTTTGCCCTAAGAATCTAAAATGATTCTGTTTTCCACTTGCCATAATTGGAGTGGCTTAGCTCACTTTTTGGTTTTACTAAAATACCCAACTGGCTGTGTTTATTTCCAATGCAAGATTAGGCACTTTTGCATTATTGTTTACAAAACATGTATACAACAAAACAATAGTAGCTACCATTTGCGTTTACTGAATTTTATCTACGTAGGCAAGCTTGTAGCATGAACAAAACTTAACATTTAATCAGCCTAACACATATATAATAATAAAAATTATTAATATTTACGATTACCTCCAAAAATATTTTGTCTTATTTCACGACAAACCGTGTAATGTTGGTTACATGCTGCACATTACTGCCGCCTGGCGGCGCTATTCTGACAGTTTGTCTTTTTTTTCTTTTTTTTTTGTTTCTTTTTTTGGTTTGTTTGCTGTTGCTGTAGTAATATGACGGTGTTAGGTTAGGGTACGAACGTGGTGAAATTATTTATGAGTGCCATCAATAAACAAATGATATGGCTGGAAGAAAAAGTGACTTGTGGAATTTCTTTTTACCATAAGCAACACGCAGGAATGCAAGGCTGTTTACAATATTTGCAAATGTTTGGTTTCGAGAGGCTGTCCTATAGTACCACAAACTTAAAATGGCACTTTGAATGTACGCACCATTTGAAGTGTTACGGTTTTTTTAAGTGTTTCATTGCGTAATGACATGCTTTTGGAGATGATTTTTGTCTTATAAATATGCTNAGGAATGCAAGGCTGTTTACAATATTTGCAAATGTTTGGTTTCGAGAGGCTGTCCTATAGTACCACAAACTTAAAACGGCACTTTGAATGTACGCACCATTTGAAGTGTTACGTTTTTTTTAAGAGTTTCATTGCGTAATGACATGCTTTTGGAGATGATTTTTGTCTTATAAATATGCTTAAGCTTAATATGTGGTTCCTAGATTTATATTTATCGTAAGAGTTAGGCCTATCACTGAAACAATAAAAACTAAGACAATTAGAATTTTATTTAGGTAAATTTTTAAAAATTTAGTTTTTTAATTTTTTGAAATGTGCAATTATGTTATTTTTCCTTGTCAAGGCAGTATCGGTATTGGTATCAGCAAAATCGGTAAGTTTGTATCAGCAATATCGGAAAAGGCTCAAAAACCGTATCGGCTCACCTCTAGTTGTAGCCATCAAAATTTTAGTACAGCTGTGATAAAATTTTTGTAATTCATCACTAGGCAGGGAGGATACTTGGAAAAGTCAGAGAAATATCAAGGAATTTATTGTAATGATACTGCTATAGTCAGTTCACGACTGGAAGAGACTTTCTTGAAGCCCTGCTAAAGATCTACTTTCAAGCCCATTTCGTATCCTACCGCCAAAGGTAAACAAACATTGCCATGTGACAGTCACATGGCAATGTTTACATGACAGTGTTTACATGACAGTGTTTACATTCCACTGTGTGTGTACATGTGTTCGTACATGCACGTACCCATTATAAAAGTANGGCTATGCAGCACTGAAAGTGAAAAATATGACACTGATAATCTACAATAACTAAAAGACAATGGCTGTAGAACAGCTGTGTATGGGAAATGCATTAATTCACAATTGTTTTCTTAAAAGATTATGACTGCGATTTCATTGATTACGATGTCCTCTCGTGTTTCGTGAAGTGATACAGATATGTTTAATAGTAGGGGAAGTTCTAATTATATCGACTGTAATCTATTTAGTGATTTATAACAATGGCAATTAATGCCGCAATGTAACTTCTAAATACAAAACAAGCAGTTCCTTCGGAATCTTACAATGCACCATCTCTCCATAACCTATATAAAATTAATTGGCTATAACATACTCACTATAGAGGCAATTTACCTTACCATTGTCAGTTGTTTTTATAGTAAATTTCCAGTGTATATATTGGGTTGTTTATGAAGAATCCCTCGCAGGGGTACACAAATTCCAACACAAAGTAATTTTTATTTTTAATTACACATTGTAATACCACCTTTTGGTTAGGTGATTCATACTCACATTTGAGTCTATATAACCCTACAATCCTAGGTTAGTGTAAAACCCAACAATCCTAGGTTAGTTAAAAAATGTAAAATAGTGATTCACCCATCGTGGGGTTAGGTTCTGTTCTGTTAGGTTAGGTGGGCACATATTACGAAATTAGTCGCACGTTAATGCCGCTCGTATACTCGTGTTCTGCATTATTAGCGGAGTGGAAATATAAGATTTGCCATGAATTATTTTTATTATGATTAATACTTTACATATTTTAACATACCTTAGCACTGTACATCTGGAGATTTTCAACATTTCTGCCACT
>NQII01004834.1:99287-163152 GCA_002778355.1 Clitarchus hookeri | reverse complement strand
CCCAGTAAACAACACAAGGAATACTGGTTAGTCAACAAATGGCCGCTCTACTTTCGCCTTGAGCGGGATTGTGTAACTATCCAAAAGACGTTGAAATCTAAATACGTTAGCATCACGTCATTAATAATTGGCATAATACGATAAAATTCTTTTCGACAACCATTTGTAAGCGATAAATTAACAATTACGTTAAAACTTTAGAACTATTTACTCTCTTTGTGCTGGCAACCTGACGGCCTAACTGTATCCGCGCTCGCCGCTGCTTGTAATGTTATATGCATGTAGCTAACGGCTAGGGTGTTTTTTCAAAGGTTGATTTTCAAAAGTCTCTTCCAGTCGTGAACTGACTATAGCCGCCCTGTGGGAGACTTAGTATATAGAAAATGGAACTATAGTCTGTTCACGACTGGAAGAGACTTTCTTGAAGCCCTGCTAAAGATTTACTTTCAAGCCCATTTTGTATCCTTCCGCCAAAGGTAAACAAACATTACCATTTAGCAGTCACATGGCAATGTTTACATTCCACTGTGTGTGTGTAGATGTGTTCGTACATGCACGTACCCATTATAAAAGTCATGTATATGTTATTAATGGATATTCCACAAGCATAAAGTTTTTAATCTTGAGAATTTCACACAAAAGAATATGCAATGCCAGCGAAAAACATTTCATCCTATAAACCCAAAATGTGAGTATTTTGATGAATGGATAGTAGTTGTCTATTTACAATCAATTGTTAGTGACGTTCGATAAATTCCCGTACATTGAAGGCAAGATTATAGTATTAATCGAAATTGCTACAGACGTTAAAATGGGGTGGTGGTTGAGTCGGATGTTTCGCGCAATTGTAAAACGTTTAAAAATGGTTGTGACGGTTTTCGACAGGACGGCAGAGTTTGCGAGTGAAGGATTCTAGGTCTTCGACAATGTGAAAACAGTTCTTATGTGCAAATACTGCAACGTTAGAATAGAGTGGCAAAGGAAAGACACGTGCACGAAACACATAAAAACAAAAGGAATTAGTGGGAGAAAGTGAGCACAAATTAAAATCACACGTTATTAAAAACCAAATATTGAAGAGCAGATATTAGTAAAACAAGAGAAATAAATGAATANTGGGAGAAAGTGAGCACAAATTAAAAACACACGTTATTAAAAACCAAATATTGAAGAGCAGATATTAGTAAAACAAGAGAAATAAATGAATAGGTTAAACGAGNTTATTATAGGTTAAACGAGATAATCACACAAATTCTCTGGCAAGTGTGTCAACAACACAAGGACTACGAAGGTTAGTAAACAAATGGCTGCGTTACTTTCACCTTGAGCGTGATCATGTGACTGCAAGAAACGTTGAAATCTAAATATGTTAGCATCACGTCATTAATAATTGGCATAAGATACAATTCTTTTCGACACCCATTTGTAAGCGATAATTTAACAATTACGTTAAAACTTTGCAACTATTTCCTCTCTTTGTGCTGGCAACCTAACGGCATAACTGTATCCGCGCTCGTCGCTGTTTGTAATGTTATATGCATGTAGCTATCGGCTAGGGTGTTTTTTCAAAGGGAGATTTTCAAAAGTTTCTTCCAGTCGTGAACCGACTGTAGTATGCATTGGGAGAATCAGTGCGCAAGAAACCTGGTCATACAAACATGTGTTTATAGACAGACTCCCACCATCCCCCTTTGCAGAAAACAACTGTTATCTCAACACTAATCAATAGGGCTAAAAACATCCGTGAAGACCAGTATCTTGAGACACAAGTGAAACATCCTACTGCTGCTCTAGAAGCTAGTGTTTATGACAAGATATATGGTTCTTCAAAAATCACTTTAACATTGGGGGCCGCATATCTTCCAGTGTCAGTAAAGTCCATTTTCTATTGTTTCTTGCGGGAAAATCAGAACTTTGGTTTACAGTATATAATTTTTATTTCAATTTTTAAACATCTTTAGAACAAAGCAATACCACAGAAAGTTACATGCAATGTCCTGTTGACTCCAAAACAGAAGATTGAACACAGTCCACTCAGTAAGTGTAAATTCCATTTTTCAGTTGCTTCTAGTGGGAAAATCAGAGGTTTGATTATAAATATAAAAATTATTTCAATATTCAGGTGTCTTTAGAATAAAATAACCTAAAATGTTATGTATTGTCTCTTGTTGATGCCAAAAAAAATCAGTTTAATTAAACAAAGTCCACTGTTACTTTTAACAGTAAACCACTTCCACCACACTAGAAAACTCAGCTTGGAATTCCTTGAAATCTGTTTTCAATTTGGTCTGATTTGGCACCTGCACATTTAAGACCTGCTCATGCGAACACACTGAGGATGTGGGGGATGGGGAAATTTTACAATCACTGTAAACTGACTGTGTTTTCTCTTTCATAAGTTTTAAATGCACAGGAATGTAACTCTACCCATATTTTGCATGAATTGTTGATCTGTCAAAATCACAAAATAGCAATCTAAAAACTTAAATTAAATAATATTCCAATAAATACTGCTTAAGTAAGTCATCAATAGGGTCTACAAATATTCGCAAAGTAATGCGAAATACTGAGAAATAATATTTGCCCGTCAAATTCTATAATAATTCCCGTATTCGCGAAACATTGACAAAATTGCTTGTTTACGTGTATCTAAAACCACAATGCGAGCTTCTTTTATCTTGAAATTCGTACAAGCATTAAGTTTTATAATTTTCCATTTGTTATACAGTATTATCTCTCATTTACTTCACATACGTTTGAGTAACAAAACTATTTTCGTGGTGATCCCACTGTTGACTATGAAAACTTAAACTAAATTTTACGTCATAAGAACTATCCCTTAATTGATTGGTACAAAGTTAAAAAATTATTGTTGCACTTACGATTTTATATATATATATATATATATATATATATATGTATAAATTGTGATTTAAACATTGTGTGGGGGGTGGGAAGAAATAACACGTGCTTAAACACTGTTGTGCTGGTTGCACAGTGATTTAGTGCTAGTGGAGGACATGAAAAATAGAAGGACACCTGACAACTGCACTGGAATCAAATTTGTGTAATTTTCATATCGCCGTGAAAACAAACAAATAGGTTTCTGCCACTTCATTGTAGAAACATTTTTACTGTGTAAGAAGTGATTTTATTTTATCAATAATAAAACATTTACTAGTACTTTGTAGTTAGGTTTTGCATTTTTGTTGGAGTAATATGGAACTGAACAGGATTTAATTAAAATATGGTTATCTACAAATGAACAAAAGCTGTATGTGGGTGATGAAAAAATCTTATAAAATTCAAATGCTAATGAATTTTCTTGGGCAGTTTTAAATGTCTCGATAAAGTACAAGATCGATCGCACACAAATTACTATGACATTACAATGACATGAAGTGTTGTATCGTAAGGTTGTCCTTTCATCCTTATTGTTAAATAAATATTTTTGTATGTTCCACTTAAATGTTGTAATGATGCAGTAAGACTAATTTAATCAGGGCATTTGGTTAATTTCTTATGTTTTGTGAGGAATTATAATTGCCTATCAATATTTCACGTTTTGGCCGTGATAGTTTATTTATCTATCATGCGTTTGCTTTTTCTGAAGTTGCAGCTGAGGATGCGTCAGCGATCGTAGATAAGGGCTATCACAACATTCATAGACACCTTTCGAGTATGTTCTAGAAATTTTATTTTTTCATTTCTATGCAGTTTGGCTGACGTGGGAAAGTGGTTGTGACGGGGATTGCACTGTATTTGAAGGGATTCTGTACCATGCCATGCCCTTATTTGGATAGGTTTTTGGCACCCTGGTGTGAGAAGTGGGGGTAGGGCACGTGGTGAATTTAGCCATGAGCACCTGCCGCCCGCTAACAGAATATGACTACCCCACAAGAAAAATACTTCAGCTCGTGGCAAATTTCACCCACACAAAACGGACATGCACCTGTGACCTTATTTCTTTCTTAACTTCAATTTTCGGCCGTGCAACTTTTATTTATTAAATTTTTCCCGTCTGTGTAGGTCACTGGTGTGCCAGTAGGTACATTTATGTACTTGCTGTCTTCGTAATTTTCTCACATTGTAATGTATTGTTGCATTGGCACAAAATGTATTGGTTAATTTTAATATTTATGTATGCTGTATCACATTTACCTCTGAATAAAAAATGTGTTGCTTTGTGGTTTTCCCCAGCTTCTGGGTTATGTGTGAAGCGTGTATCTTAGTTGGTTGAACATTTTCAAATTTTCTTCAACTTTTTATCCCTTCTTGCCAACTCTAAGCAATTTTTTTTAATTAACACACGTACATTTTTAACTTGCACGAGATTTTAAAGTACTGCTTATACCTTGGATGGGACATGTTGAAAGGTTGCCGTTTTATTTGTAAAATTACTAAAAATGATTTTATATTTAACTTGCCACACCTTTTTCAGATAGATGTTTATTTCGCATGCATGTAGAAAGCCAAATACATAAAGGAACCCTAAAAGTATGTTAAATATGTCAATGGAACACATCACAAAAAAAACTGCCGATAATGGGAGGCGGCAGGGGGGGTGTAAACAAGTCATAAATGTGGACGACTGCATACGCACACCAATGATGTAGCTGACACTGTTGTGGCACCGACACGTGTCTACTGGCGCTAGTGTTACATAGCTGCCAACTTGAATGATTTTACAAATTATTTAAGTTTTCTTATGAATTTCAATTTTTTTTCGTTTTTTTGTTTAATTTGGATAAATTGTATAACAAGAAATAATTTACTGTAATATTTGCGTATTTTTTACTAGAGTGCTATGAAACTTTAAGAGACCGGTATTAAAGAAATTATTTATTATGGTGGTGGCTGCACTGTACTCTGCATTTGTTTTAGGTTACTTTGTTTTTCTTTCCGCTATGATGTTTCAGTATCGGGCAAGAGGATACGCGGCATGTGTGCTAAAGTTCTTCCGTGATTTTGGGCAATTTTAATGTTACTATCAGTATTTTGATACTACATATTGAATTAAGAGACTTGATTGTTTGTGCGACGGTGTCAGTAGACTGTAGTTTTCAAAAGATGCGGGATGAGGTGTAAATAACTTACAAGCAAGTGTTTCTGCAGTCTTACTGTACAGACTTCCCTTGGGCAGTGAGTATATGAAAAGGCGATAATTTTGCTAAATGTGTGGTGTGTAAGTGTGAAATATTTTGCATGGTGGAGGGAGTAATTTAAAAGTTCACGAAAATTCAGGGAAGCACACAAACGAAGCGGCTGAAGCGCAAGCCAAGTATAGCAAATTAAAAAAAGTTTATAGTGTGCAGAATGATGCAGAATGATAATTTTAGTGCAATTAGGGTGGAATATAACTTTACTGGATTCATTGTTGAGCGTTATTTACCTGTTGCTGTAGCAGATAATGCCGGATGTTTGTTTAGGAAAATGTTTCCGAAATGCAAAGGGGCAAAAAGTAATTGTTGCAGACGCACACTATCTGCTGTTCGTGTATCTTTACAAAAGGATCAGCATAATCATAAGAATAGATGATGTTAAAATTTTTGTTGCATAAAAAAAAGGCTAGCATTTTTTATAAATTGTACTAATTCCTATTTTTTAAGGTTGGCAGCTATGGTGTTGCGGAGAAATGATCAGTCATGTTGTTTAAAGTGCCGCATGCTCAATATATCTTTGATGCACACAAAAAAGTTTGTTTCCATTTTGCATTAATAGAAACACAGCAATCCTAACGGGAAATAAATTCAATTAAATTGTGACGTGTCAGCTACAAGCGTATGTAATCTATAACATGCATTTCCATTTGTTCTAATGAGAATTTTACAGTTTCCAATGCAATTCATTTTAGTAAATGGTGGTAAAAAATGCTTTATTATGCTATACGAAATATTCAAGGTATGTTTTGTGGTATAGTTTTCTTGTATAGTACATTGTTTTATGCTGAGTCATTTACTAACAGAATCGACTTTATTGATACTCGGCACTTGTTTAATAGAAGAATCAAATCGACCCATCCCTAAAAATAATAAGTACACCTTATGAGTAAGTTATGGGGACATGATTACAGAAGCATTTATGGATTATTGTGGATATAATGTAGAAGTATTTGTTTCTCCCTGAGAAATGAGGTACATAATTAAATAATTGGTTGCCTTTATGTGGACGCGGTGGCTGCTAAAAAACACCCTCACTACGCTCTAAGGTCGTCGAAGCTCGTGAATCTGAACTTGGTGTTTAGAGCATTGCATAGCCACATGCATCATGGCTGCTTTTATTATAATTTTGTGCTTGAAATGCCAAGTCACATCACTTGCCATTGTGATTATCACTACTGGCTTGTTGATGATGGTGTTGAAAAGTATCTTGCCAATGGAGAAATAGAGAGATGGCTGTTGGATATCCAGAATGGTTGGGGATCTGCTTTCCCAGGTCATATCTCCAAGTCAAAATGAACTGTGCAGAGGTTGTTAGTGCTTTCAGATTCAGGGTCATGGCGCTTTACGACAGGTTTTGAAGGTGCATTTGACCTGCTGCTATCTGGTTCACTAGGGCATTCTTGAGGATGGGGTGTACTTGGCATTCAGTTTGAGAGATCAGGGTCTGGGGATGTTAGCCAGAAACATTTGTTTTTCTGTGTTGCTTGTCTGGTGAAGATGGCAGAACTGACACCTTGAAAGGTGCAAGGTGGTAAACCCTGCAGGGGAATTTTTAAGGTTACACTTTTTGGCAGTTATAGGGGTTGTTGTACGTGTCAAGGGCTTGACCTTGTTTCTGAGTCTACAGCTACTGTGTACCCCTTGTGTTGCAAGGGTGATGGTAAATGCTCATAGGCTGATCTGTTTGGTTGAGAGGAGTTATCTCAAGTTATACTGTTTTGATGATGGGGACTACTGAGGACTTTATGGAAGTAGTGTAGCCTTGTTGGCTGCCCTGGCTGTATTCTTCCTATCTCCCCCTCGTTTGAAGTAAAGCATATGCGATGAATGCAAAGAAAGGGGAGGTAGTCAAGCAGAAGTTTAAGGAGGTCCCTGACAAAAGTTTTGCAGCTACCTACATGACTCCTTGGTGTTAAGAGCAGAGTGGGTTGGATGCTTCCTCTGTCCATGGCAGGTAGTATGCAGTGGACAGAACAGAGGTTGAGTAGGATTGACACAACTGGTGTTCACTTGGTGTGTCCTGTCGATGGCTTCTGGATATTGTACATCATGATGATCCTGTGTAGATAACCTGGGATCAAACAAGGACATTCTGAGTGAGTGTCCACAGTACTGGATACTGGATGTGAGTGGAGACACCCCCCCCCCTCCCCCCTCAACAAAAACATTTTCTCAGGCCCCAGATGAAATGTGTCCTGCGATGACCCATCCTGCCCATTTGATACCTGCCAAAGGTCATACTTGGATGGAAATGGGTGGGGGTGACATTTGTTGTAAGGTTTATTATTCTTTGGAAGGGAAAACAGCTGGTAGGATGTGAATCTACTGAATAAGCTTATTCTCTCTGTTGGTGTGTATTGAAGTGAGTTTTCCTGTATATTCAGCCGATCCTCTGGTTTTGGTAAGATTGCAACAGTGTGCAGATTGGGTAGGGTGGTGCTGCGAACATGGCAGCTGAGGAGGAGTGGATGAACACTCTTTCCTACTGGGCTGTTTTTATGGATTGCTGATTGTCGATTGGCCCTTTAAAAGTTTGTTTATGATCTTTCTTGCTCTGGAAGAAAGATGCGAGTCAAACTTAAAAGCAGGTCTATAACTACCTCGCTCTGCATGTGCATGAGAGGGGGTTGGTAGCGGTGTGGAAGTCCATCTTAGCCTGTTTGCGATATCAGGAGATAGGATTATTTGGGAACTATTGATATGGTGTTAGGGGCAACACTCAGCCTTCACAGCAATCCATTGTTCCTCGATGGTGAATTAGAATTAAGGTTGTGAAATGATCTCAACTGCATTAGTTTTGGTAAATAAGCATTGTGCATCAAGGGTCAGGTTACAACAGCTTCTGTAGCTGAACATAAAGAATACTAGAGGTCTTATTGCCCTCTGTCCATGGTTGGTAAAGCAAAGAGCAGGCTGATGGGTGGTGCGGACATGGTAATGTAGTTTGAATTGGATACAGGGCAGGGAAAAAAAAGAGTCGGGGGATGAATGGTTGGTCCTCAGTATAAATCATATTGGTGAGTGGGAAAGCCTTCATCAAAGTTTATAAAGTAAAGTAATGTAATAGTTTTGTATGAAATAGGTTTTGTAAATTTCCATAGAATGTATGGTTTAACAATTTTACACTTAACACTTTTTTATGCAATATTTTTAGCACTGCCTTTTACCACTTTCACGTGTGTGTTCCTTTTCTATTCTCCTCCATCAGCACATTTCAAGTCTTTAATTTTTTTTTTTTTTTTTTTTTAAAATAATAAAATTAACTTTTACATTACTTAATAAATAGTAGTGTAAAATATTCATTCAGATCCATCAAAATGATGGTATCTATTTCACACCATTTTTACTCTGCTGGAAGGAGGTAAGGTTTTGATTACGGTGTTAGTGTTTATGCTTGAAATGTTAGTGCTAGCAGTGTATAACAGTGACAACTTGTAGATTGTAGTAAAGCCAGCAAGTTAGAATCTTTGATATGGTTATCATCTTTGATACGGTAATGAGGAATTGATTCAGAGGCTGTGCTGAGGTATGAGTGTAGAAGATGTTGTTGCTGTAGGTGTATCTGCTCACTGGTTCTGGAGGGTACATGCACTGCCAACAAGCCATGTGAAAGATTCTAACTTGTTGTAGCTTCCTTAGGTTTTGAACAGAGCATCTCGCTCGCTGTGTGTGTGAGGGCGCAACTAAATTGGTTGGATGCGGGATCTTCCCTCTCCTCCACTGTTTAGTCCCGCAGTGCTTTGTGCGGCCCAACGAAGCCAAGAAGGCTGCTGACGATGCCAAGATGAGGTTTGCACACATCGATGGTGACCACCTCACCTTGCTCAACGTCTATCACGCATTCAAGCAAAGTAAGTACGCTGCCTCCACATTAAAACTTTACATTGCAGGGTCTAATATATGCAGTTAATCACAGTGACTAATGTCATGTCATGGTGAGTGTTTTTTAAAAAGAAGACGTTAGATAAAGTGTTTACTTTGTGAAAGATGTGACTGTTAAAAATGTGTACGGTGTGCATGTGCATATTCATGAATGTATTGATTGAACCAGGGGTAACCATCAATCACTTTACAAAAGTGTCCCACATCTCTAGTAATTCATATGACAATATCCAGATTGCTTGAAATTATTTGGTAGAAAATTTATTCAATGCAAAAATTATCCTTTTTATAAAGTTTACAATATTGACTATTGACAATAGTATATTGTAATTCTAAACAGTACAGTATTACCAGAATTTTCTATTTTCATACTCATTTCTTGTTACTTTTCTAGAAAAGAGGGAACCTGACTAAGTTGTAGCAAGTTGAGAGAAAAAATGTAATTTTCATTGGGTGTTGATACCGAAATTTCAATAAGTGACTTCAGATCATTGATACTGGCATTCATAAATTTGCTAACAGTCATTATAGCTAGGGAAAGTGACAGTCATGTTCTCCACTCTCTGTGTACCCATTATAAAAATGTTATGTGCTCATAGTAATTGGCAACAAAGAATTGGCAAGAGAAATGCTGGTAGGCTAATATTATTCATGGGAACTAGTGCACAAGTACTCAAAGGCTAGATTTGTTGACAGACACGTACGGTTTTTGTGTGGATGCGGAGTCACAGTGTTTCACTGACTAGGCCAGCTTTCTTGGGCTACGCTTGAGTTGTGGCACAATGCCGAATGGTAGGGGGGAGTGGTGTTGCTGGTGAACCTAGTGACCAGATGGTGAATTAGAGAGTGGCTGGAAAATTCACATAACAAGAGAACTGATGTGAGGGTCTGATAATAGTTTTATACAACTTACAGGTCTCTTTATTTGTCCCTCCACCACAAACTTGGTTTTGACTGTTACTGCAGTATCCTGTACATATATGAATATCTCGGTATTTTTCATGTTGTGGTTGTTTGTGTACACATTATGCAGAACAGTGATAAAATTCTGTTTGTGATATTATCTTCTATTTCGCAGGAAGTTACCGATTGTCAAGGTGAACTGATAGTCTTTGGTGAGGTCATTAATCCTCATTAGTTGTTTCCAACTTTTTTCCTGGTTGTATAATGCTGTAAGATGAACAAAAGCTACATGGGTGACTTCCTTATTTTCGTGACACCTTTTCTATGTATTGGCTAAGGTGCATCTGTCTGCAGCAGGACTTGTTGCGTTTTTGTCTAGTTCCAGCAGTGTGACTTATCTACTCTTCTTTCGCATTCTTGGGGTGTGTTTATGTGTTTGTGTTCAAACAGGTTCAGTGGAGGCTTTTGTGACCATAACAGTTTATTTACTGAGTCTATGATTAGGGACCTCTGAAAATGGTAAATAAAACTCACCAATATCAGTGCAAAAAATTCCTGAAAGCAGCAAATGAAATACAACATAGCAGTACAAAAATGTTGTGCCCTAGCACAAATAATACAAAGATGATGTTACTTTCAAGCTCTGTAATTTCAGAATATTTTACAAGTTAGCAGTATCTTAGGATTAAACATTTGCATTGAACATTTACAAAAATTACATGTAAAATTCTAAATTGCAAAGGCTCACAATGCAAAAAATATAAATTAAAATACTTGTACAAATAGATTAAATTGCTCTTTCAATGTGTTGCATAGTTTAAAGTACAATAAATATTTAACTGGCAAACAAGCCAAGTAGTGTAAAACGTTTCAAAAATATCAAAAAGTAACTCTGTTGACTAGAAATTTTTCAAACACTCGTACAAAAAGATTAAATTGCTGCGCAATTACTTATTCAAAAGTATTACATTACTCCAAAATGTACAATAAATATTTAACTGGAAAAAAAAACAGAGTAATATCAAAACATTTCTAAAATACAAATAGTTACTTTGATGGCTACACAAATTCAAGGTATTTAGTGGAGCAATTTAACTAAAGGAGGGCAGCGCTTAAGCCCCAGTAAAGCCTCCTTTACCTAAAAATATAATTTAAAATCTGAAATAAAATATTACTTTAAAATAGTGAATCCATGGAGGCAGTCCGTAGACCCTAACGATAGCGCCATCGAATAAATAATCGACGACGACAATTAGAACACTTCAACAGACTACGCTCAATGCGTAAGTCGTGGTAGCACGGTAGCGACAATTAAACTTTAAGTAAATGATTGTGCAGCAGACACAAACTATACCCAACACGTAAAGCAACTAGAACAATACAGAGAAGCAAGAAATTAGGCCGAAATTACAATTTAGGCAGGTGTCTAAAACCAGAATTTAGAAAAAATCAAACTCACTGCAAAGCCAAAACAAACACAATACTACGCCATGCAATTATTTAAAAACACTAAACTGACCCACAAATGAAAAGTTGTGACCATGACTCACTGTTACAAGCTCCAGCATAATCAGCCACTCACGCAACCAAGTTATTTAAACAGCGTCTCGTAACACCCTCGTCCAAGGATGTGTAAACTGACAATTTTATCTCGCATTACAATTTAAATTAGCTCTAGCAGGCATCAACCCGGCAATCGTCTTCACAGACGTAGAATGATGTGTAGAATGCACGCTGCACAAGGCGTGTAACAACTTTTATAAACTAGTCCCTGAATAAAAAAAAATTATATACAAAGAGGGGTAATCATGGGATGGAAATGAGCGGAGAAAACAGGAGGGGAGCTGAATCGGCCAAGCAGCAGCCCCCCCTCCCCTTTTTCATAGAATTGAATCCAAAAACGATGCGCGTGGCGGTGCCACTGTCGCAAATTATGTAGAAAATTTACAGTACATATAAAATATTTATCATGCACTAACAATCTCAATGTCTCTGTAACAAGAACAGTTGATATTTAAGAATCAGTGGATAAAAACAACCCAAGAATGGAAATAGTTTCCCAATGTTAAAAACAAAGTATTTTCCTGCATCACAATTCATCAAATCAGTGTGTTTGCTGTTGCATTTCAAACCCATAGTAATGTAATCCTGACAAACTGAGTTCTGCCTCACTTTGGTAGACAGCTTGGAAATATTCGGTGGATGTTTGTTCGTCCAAGGAACCTCTACTTCTCAAAAGGAATTGGTTCAGGTTGTCAGAAAGTTCTGGATACACTTTGTGGGCAAACACGTAGTTTGCACCTTAAAATTGAACAATGTCTCAATTGTTTTTGAGCAGGGCTCAACTAGAAAAACAGATGAACATTTTATGACAGATTTCTGAAGTATGTACCAGCACTGCTTCCTTCTTCCTCCTGCATAAGAAACTCGACTAAATCGTCCAGAATAGTAGTGGTTTTTTCCTTCAGGGTACTTTTGCTTGAGAAATGTTACAAACCTGTGTTTCCTTTTCCTGGCATGCAGAAATCTATGTTTATGGTTTTGGATGCACTGATTGAGCTGTACCAAAGTGGAACTCCACAAACTTGCAACTATATTTAATTTGTGGGCCCAACATTGTATGTGCACCATTTCTTAAGAAAATATGGTCTTCAAAGTATTTGCACAAGTTGTCATATATTTTGCAAAGTCTGACACAATCCCCACCACATTTTCATATTGAATGTCATACTGTGACACAGTCGACAAAATAGCTCTAGAACATTCTGCACCTGTCGCACTTGGCAACTCTTTGACTTCCCACACAAACATGCTTGGGTCTGTGCTACATGGAAGAACACGTATCAGGATGGCGAACATGCAGCGCCGTACTATGTCAGTTGTTTCGTCACACAGAAATAATATATTCTTGTTCCAAAGAGCATTTTTTATTTTTTATTTCTTGGAAATGTGTAGTTTCAAGTATGCTTCCCTTAATATGTTTAAGTAAATGAAAGTAAATTCTGAAAAATTTCACGTGAAGCAGCAATGCAATGCCATTAAAATGAATTATAGCTGAAAGCTTTCATTTGTTTTTCAGATTACAATCACTTTCTTATGAACTCTTTGACGCGTGACGTCGGGTGGCTGACGACAACGTCACAGTTGGGCAAAGTTTTGGTGTGTCGGTCAGAGACACGAGCAATTTAACTGGCTGACCTTATTGACTGCTGACCGGACTCCGGCCGGTATATAAGATAGGGCGTGTGGCTTGACGGCACGGCACACAGTCAGTCGTGGGCTTAACTGTCCGGCGTACTGGTTGTCACACTACCATGGGTTTACCTGTACTGTATGTGGCCGGGGGAGCTCCTTGTTCTGCTGCTGGTGCGGCTGCTGTCGGCCGAAGCTGGTGCCCAGTCCTTGGGTGGAGGTGCCGCTGTGGCTGGCGGTGATAAAGGGTGTCTGCTGAGGGCTGCTGGTCCAGCTTCTCTGGAACCAAGGATTCATGATCCCTAGCAGCACGTGGCGTTCCTGACGGGAGTCAGTGATGACCAGGTGCTGTCGGCCATTGGTCTTTATTGGGCTCTGAAATAAGGAGATGGAGGGAGCTGGGAGGTGAGATCTCTCCAACTAGTGGGTGGCTTGAGCTTGTTCCCAGGGGGTTAAGCGGCAAAGTGCAGTTGGAGCTGAATTACAGCTCCCTTTGAATTTGGAGGCAGTAGCTACTTTCCTAGCTTACCACTTCGCACCACTCCTTTGGGTAAAAGGCATACAATACAGGTAGGTACTAAAGTCGGCCTTACAAAAGGAGAGCAGGCGACGATGATCCCTAGCAAGGTGTATAGCCAAGCAGAGGCCGAGCCAACCAGAGTCGTACCCGGTTACTTCAACTGGCGACTGTTCAGTGCAGTGGTTAGACTAGTGGGTTTACCCTGGATGTCCGACGTCGACGTTGAGAGTAGGTCCAAAGTTGGGCAGACCTCCAGAACCAATCTATCACTCCTTCCTGCGGCAGTTCAGCGCGGTGGATGGAGGGATTCGGCTGAGCTGGTTGACTAGCCGCCTTGTGGATTGTGTCACTAGCTCTACCGTACTGCACATAAGTTGCACAGTATGGGTGGCCGTCTGATGGGTGTGTTTGCGACGTATATGCGCCTGGTTAAGGGAGCCCGCAGTCCTACTCTAGGTTCGGCAATGGGTTGTAAAAGACGCTGTCTCCTGTTTTCCCCTGGTAGGCAGAGGTATACGGGGTTATAAACACAGTCACCCTAGAATCAGTACTCGGAGGTTTCTTGCCTCTGTTGCTTGAGCTTAGGCGCTTAACTGGACTGCTTGGCTAGTCTCTCTCATGTGAAGGGGGTTGGCGTGCCATCTGACATAAGAGCGAAATTATTTTGGCTGACGTGTCGTGGGTGCCCCGCATCTAGGGGCGTAATGGTAGGCTCTTGTAGCAAGTTGTTTAGGGGTTCAAACTTTGCCTGGGGTAACGTGATAATACGTAAATATTAGGAGAAGTCGTGTTTATATCTGTGTCAAATAAGTGTCACGTGTCATTTTTTTTTTCTGTTGATTCTGACATGTATTGAAACAAAACTAGCAGAATAATTTTTTTTTACATCGAAAATATGTTTATCCATGTGAAAAGTTTGGTACCTAGTTTAACTGAACTATTGTCGAGTGTTTCTCCTAAACATGAGTGAAGTTGCTAATCACATCAATCCTTCGCACGTGGTTTTAGCGGAAACAATTTAGACTAAACAATTTAGAAATTAATGTACTCGTGCAACACGCACATAATTTTCTGGGATTTTTACTAATCGATTGGCAGCAACAGCACAGAAAAACAATTTAGTAAGATAATGTTTGTCTACTATTGATATCAATAATGTTGCGATGTATCTTTGATGTCGTGAAAAGAAAGATTTTAAGGTTATGACAAGGATGTGTTCATGGAAATGTTTACTTACACGTCCAGTTTTATAAGAAGTTGGTTTGTTATTTAATTTTTTTTTTTGTTTTGTTTATCTATATAGAAGATTGGAGGTATTGCGTTATTCACAACATAAAACAATTTATTAAAACAGCTTTTAGTGGGTGAAAAATGTGTAGCAAAATCTTATGTAATGTATTTTAATTATGCTTTATGAATATATTATATGTCTTTCTTTGCATGATTTCCGCCAATCCGCCTGAATTTCGGTAGCATTAGTAGTGCGGGCAGGTAAAGGAATTTATTTTCATCACTTAAATATGCAATTTTGTGATAAATTTCGCGAATTTAATTTGTATCCTATATTTTAAACATTTCGTCCCAAAATAAAAAACAGGTGTAATTTTGCGGTATTTTATGTATTTCGCCCTACACCATTTTCAAGGGTTCCTACTTACGAGTCATCCATCTGGGTATTTCTGTTGAGATTCGTAATTGATGTGTTTATGAAATTTGAACTTGTACTTACAGTGTTTTGCTTTAACATTTGTGGATTTAATTATATGCATTGGAATCACTGATTTTGGTGGTGAATTGCATTTTTTCTGTTGCATGCCTCTAGTGTGAATATAAAAATTTTGATTATTTCAGATATTTTTTTTTGACAGTGGAACCTCGGTGTAAACACACACACACCCCCCCCCCCCCCNTTTCCCTGCTTAAGGCCATTCTGGATCTCAAGATGGCCTCAGCCATGGGATAGGCGGCGGCAAATGTTGGGCTGCAGCGTGAGGCATGGAGTGAGGGGGTCAGAGTCAGCACCTTGAGTGAAAGGGGAAGAGAGTAGGAGAGCAGGCTAGCTTGCACATCTGCCCGGCTAGTGATAGAGAGACTGTACAAGCATCTTTGCCATACCAGTTCGTAGATAATGATGTATACCAGTGATAGCTAAGTTCTGTTATTTTGAGTTCTAAATGTGGTTTACAAAACTTATTCCACTTATTCTAGGACCAGATAAAAATATATGTCAATAATGTTAAACTTTTCACAAATTAAATTTTTTTATAAAGTTTAGTCACTTACTAACAGTATACAATGCTTTCTTATTAAATGAGACATGAAGAAGTAACAAATTATTTAATGCTCGTAATAAATAAAAATCTTGAATTTCTAAGAGGCTTGTACATGAAATAAATATGATACACATTCATATCAGTTAGATTTATTTAGCTTGTGCTGTGGTAACATTTTACTGTCAATAAAAATTTAAGGAAAATTAGAATAAAATAAATCTTAGGTAAACAGTTCCAGCTAACTCACAGCAATAAGCATTTACAGTATCTCTGTTCGTCAGATATCTTACGTGGGCCATGTGGAGCGATGCCGTAGGCTGTATTCGGCCAGCGAGCCGCTAGGTGGACGTCATAGACACACACACACGAGCAGCACATTCTAGTAAAGTATTTTCCCTCTAAATTACTGAATGGTAAATGCACAATCATGCTGTCTTCATAAATTAGACTCAAGTAATAATTTTTGGAATTGGAGCACCCAAACTTTAAATTTTTACAACCTCTAGAACAGAATTTTGTTCCGAATATAGCTACTGATACGTGCATTTAGGTTTCATTGATTTAATTCATGACATCGGTACTTAATTATCCATTTAGGTGCTTTGTTGTGGTTCTTTTGTACCACATATAGTGTAGACTGGTTAAATTCTTAATATATGGCACATCTTATTTTTTCCTCTTCTTGCTCTCCGGCATCTGCAGCATTCAAAGTGGCATTTGAAATGTGTTACTAATGACTCACATTAATGCATTCAGCAGTCAAGCAGTCAATCTATATATACCTACGTGATCAAAAAATGAGATTATTTTGAAAATGTGTTATAGGTAACTGTAACTTCTCTAGTGTAACACGAGTTGTATGCAAAATTTGGTGGAAATTATGAGTAGTTTCTGAAAATTTTATTAGCAAATTTAAACCATACTAAGTTTGGCTTCGTAGAATGGAATATTGCCGGAAAAATTGAAAAGGCCATAGTTTTGAAATTATGTTTTAGGTATAGTTTAAACTACAAAAAACTTTTGCCTGTACCAGCAGCTGTGTGTAGTGTGTGGTGTGAAATTTGATTTGATAATTCAAAAGGTGCTACTGGAAGCAATTATTCAGAAAAGTCATCCAATAAGCTTTGTTTCTAAACAAAAATTGTAAAAAATTCAGTGTAATCGCATAGATCTGGCATAAAAATTCTATGTTCGGCATGAGACTGATGGATGACCTCTGCGGTAGTGACTGCTAACCTAGCTTCGAAACACAGAACTTCAGGTTCAGATATCATGATTATTGTGAGCGACGTATTTTTGTCAAAAGGGATAAAAATTGAAAGATGTACCCTCACAACACCCAATAATGATCATATCACCTCATTTATATAAGATGGAAAATTATGGAAAGAAAACAATACAACCATCCGAAGAAAAATAAATTTGTAATATACAAACCTTGCTTTGAGAATTTTAAACTGTATCTTCCTTTTTGTAGATTTCCGACGTCAAGTCAATGCTGGCCATTTCTTTCGATGTTAAGCACTTCCCATTGTGTACTTGTAAAAATACAGTTCATGAAGGCTTGAAACACGTGTGGTGTCCCTATTCTCGAGTCAAATAACTTGCCGACACAAATGGGTAACCGAAAGCTTCTCGCCTCACAATGCATCAGCAGTCAGCAGCTGCGAGCCCTCAACTCTATGAATGGCCATGCACGAATACATAGTTCACGTTGCTGTGGACAGCAGCAAACAAAACCAGCCGTGCTCCATACGTAGCGTAGAGCCAAGATTATGTGGTGAATAGCAATAAAACCGAAATAACACAGAAATGCAAAATAATACACAGCATAAAACCAAAATTTAATTTTAAAGATGAAATAAAATGAAATTGAACTAAAATACATTATTTTACCTGCAAACTGTGATTAATAATGTGTATCCAGAAAAGTATAAACCAAGTGCTAATAAGAATAATTTAAATTTTTCAATAATGGGAAGGAAAAAACTAAGTTTAGGTGGTTGTTATTCAGGTTGGGTGAGTAACAGCAGTAAGTATCAGATGCAGTACAGGTAAGAATAAAATAATTTAATGTGAGAAGCAAAATTGTGTAAGCAAATGTAAGAATGGTTTTATTTCCAGGATTGAATGGTTTTTATCTATAAAACAATATCCAAGCCATTCGTGTAAGACTGCAACAAAAAAAATGTAGGCTAGACTGATTTAGAAGAAAAACTTAAAACCCTAAAAAGTGATTTTTTAACCTATGGTAACACTCTGTGTTGTATTAGTTCAAATAAAATTCTTACTCATGTTTACATAGTTGCATAAACGTTAAAAATTGTTATGGAAATATGCACCTAAGGATAAATTATTGTTAACTGGTCCACAATTCTCAATAATAAAATTCACATTAAAATAACACATTGAATTTTTGTCTCAAAGAATGCATAATTTTAGCAAATGAATTTTCAATAAAACCGATAATACAAAAATCTGGTGATTTAAAAAATTGAATTTGCCTTAAAATAACACCACAAAATGTTGTCTCTATCCAAGTGGTAACGACACACAAATGTTGCTATCCAGCCTGGTCTTGATAAGCTGCCTTCTTGGTCCACGGACATTTTTTTTCAATACAAAATTACCCTCTCATAAAGTTTTCCCTGATATAAGTCTGATGTTTCTTGGAACCCTCGAGAAATGTTATAACAGGATTCTAGTGTATTCCCATTTCTTTCAGCCAAGGAAGTTTACAATTTTGTGTACATTCCACAAGTAATAAAACTGATGGTTCTTAAAAAATTTCTTATAAGTAGGTGAAGGTATGCTATAGTATTGATTTTTATTAATTAATAAGAAGCATATTTTTGAATCGTAGTACTTTCTGTAGAGTACACAGTTACTTAAATGTGTCACATTAGTGGTATTTTGTTGCACTTGGAAGTTTCAACAAGTTGTTTTCTGTAACATTGCAGTTTTCGTAATTTAAAAAAGATGTTTATGCATTTCATCTTTGGAAATGAGAATTTATTTTAGTTGAAACTTTAGTTGAATTGAAATAATCTGACTTTGGTCTTCAGTTTCTGGCAAAACAATATACATGAGATCTTCACATGTTGTTTGTATTAATACTTTCAGAGTTTGAAAAAGAATGTGTGAATAGTTTATTGGTAAATACTGTTTTGGGAAGTTTCTTTACCTATTTTACTTTCCCCCCACCCCATCTCCAGTTTCTTTAATGTCTCAAGAGAATAAACAATTTTTTTTGCCAGAGGTTTGAAATGTTTGCTGCACATGCTAGTAAAAATTTTTATTTTAATGTGTGTTTATTTTGACTGAAGAAATGTTTATTATTATTTATCGTATTGTTTAAAGCATTCAGTTTTTAAAGTGTTCTTACTTTTTTATGCTGGAATGAAACAAATCCTGACTTTTGTTGAATCTCAAATATGTATTTTAGCTGTGGTTGGTATTATAACACAGGTAATTTTGGTGATCATCCATCACTTTAAAATAAAAGTATGGATATATATTTTCAAAAGTGAGTAAATTTTGTCTCTGGTCAAGTGTGCTTCTTTCCTGATCTTGTGTGATGCCAGCTGTGTGTAAGAGATAGTTGTATGCTCACTGAATAAACATTATGTTATTGATGTAAAAGACTTAAATAATTTTACGTACTTTTTTGGTGTTGTAACTGCTACATTCAAAAATGTGTGTAATATTTTTTGGGTGGTATGTAATTTATATCTCATAAATATCTTACAATTATAACCTAATGTTTTACACACGTGCAGCTTTCTGTCATCAAATCACTTTGAATCTGCTGAACACTATAATTTATATTATATACCACCACTATATTTAACAAATCTAAGGCCCAAAAATTCAGGATTTTATGTTAAGAGATTTTTTAAAACCATATTTTGGTTTTAGATGCAGAAGATCCCCAATGGTGTTACGATAATTTTGTGAACTACCGTTCGCTAAAGTCTGGGGACAATGTAAGGCAGCAGCTGTCTCGAATTATGGACCGCTTCAACCTGAGGCGCACATCAACTGAATTTACCTCCAAGGATTACTATATAAACATTCGGAAAGCACTTGTCACTGGGTTTTTCATGCAGGTAAGAACTCTGTAAAAAGTACTCCATTTTGCTTATTTCAAAGTCCTTTTATTTGATTTTTCATTTGTTGTATTTATGTGTATTAGTGTTAATAGTCTGCCTAATAAATGAGCATATTTTTATGACAGACTGTGTGTAGTAATGTGCCACAAATGAAACCAACAACGTCCTTTGCACAAATGCCTGTTTCAGTTTATTCATGACCTGTGGAAAATAAAATTTTCCGGCTATTTTATCTGTCCAGCCAGTACACAACTGGCGATTGACGCCTCACCGGCACTGGAGCAGCGGCATTGAAGCTCTCCCTAGGGTAGTAGAGCTGGGGCCCTATTGACAAGTTTAACTGGTGGCCTGGTTGGGGTAGATGGTCCGGATCTGGCAGGAACTGAAATTATCTGGCAGAGGGCCTTAGGTGGAACTGGCTTACTGGTGACTTTGGTGTTAAATCTGGCAGGTGCAGGCGGGGCTGGATGGAAATGGCGCTTCTTGACAGTGGTAGTCAAGACAGGCAGGCAGGTTGCCACAGGTTTTGGCCTGGGCAGAGTCAGTGACAGGGATGGTATAGCAAAACACCCTAGCAGGTAGCCTGGTGCGAACCTGGGTCTCTCTTGGTGGCTCCTATTTGGCATCCTACCATTGGGTGTATACCTCTTTAGGGCAGCCGCCCCCCTTTATTCCATATATGTAGAAGCATTCCCCTGTACTCCTTCATGACAACCTGGTTTGTGGTGGGCCTCCTGGCTCCCAGCACTAGATTATGCCATGGAGGAGGTCAGAGGTGATAGCAGATGTTCTGTGAGGAAAGGCTTGAGTGGCAGCTGTATGGTGTGAAAGGGTAGATTTGAGTGGGTCATCATCTCTCCAGTTCCTGTGCCCTGAAGCATGCAGCCCCTTCTTGGGTGTTTCAGAGAGGTAAGACCTGGATCACCTTGCAGTCAGGACATAAAAAGATCATGAGCACGTTTTGTAATTCTTCGCCAATCTCCACACCGCGGTTCACCCTCACAGTGGTGGTTGGGGCTCAGTGTGGTGAATATGCCAGCAATGAAGATTGAGGCCCTCGTCACCCTGTCCTCGATGGCGACAAAGAAGGGTGGGATTGACGTGTATGTCTTTACCTTCAGAGCAGAATGCAGGACTAACTCCAAGCATGAAAGGAGTAGAGGAGTGTTGAATACATGTGCCTTTCCCAAAGTCGAGCAGTGGATGTTTGATGAAATAGGGTCAGAGTCAGAGGGATAAATGTATAGAAATGAAATAGACTGAGGATAAGAAGAGCAGATCCTGGATGTATGGAAAAGTTATTTTCAGCCTAGGTGTAGCTTTAACTCAAAGCAAGGTAAATTTGTGTTGTTTATGCATCTTTGTGTCTTGTGCCGTGTTTGTTTTTGTCCTATATTTTTTATGCAAATATGTTAATTCCCTTGCTTCGACATGTTAACACTTAATTCTGCCCTCTGGCAGCTGTACAATTATGCTACACTCAAATCTTTGTACACATTCTCTTGCTATAGGTTTTTTCATCTCTGTCTCACAGTTATAAACTCTACTGCATCCTCTCACCTTACAGGCATGATAAATTATTGCTATAGCAAATTATTGTTACAACCAAGCTTACCATGCAATATAATTGTATACAGTATTAACATAACACTCCTTCATGGGCACCCAGTTTCTTTTTCGGAATAATATTACGTACTTTGAACCTAACAAGTTGACCACAAAATATGATACAGCATGACATCTGACAGGTGCATGTTGTGCACTATACCATTGTTCACTTAAAAATATTGAAAATAAGTTATAACTGTTAAGAATTGATATTTTACTTAAACATGTTAGTTCTGAATGCACAGAATGAAGACTGAAATTAAACTTTAGACATTACAGCTCTCTGAATTATTTGAATGAGGTTATACATGTTTGAGAGCAGCACTATGTAATTGCAGGAATTTTTTTTTCTAGAACATCAGCTTTGATTTATCATATGAACAGTAAACAGTGTCCTGATTTCACTCTTGCCCACATTATATTCACAATCACGAATTATCTAAAACATTAGGCATGATATATTTAGATTGCTTTTCATTAATTTTTACACCACAACAGTAGCTTAGAACACTATAGAGACTGTTGATGTCAAATTCTCTTGCTATTACAATGGTCTCCCATCTTTGTCTCTTTACTTGGGCGTGTGCCTTTATCGTTCGTTACCTTTATTCTTGTATCAACATAGTTATCAGTGGTTTACTCCACCCCTTGTTTCAATGAGTGGAACTTCACCCAGGAAATAGGATATGTACTTAGTAGCCAACCAAGGAAAATGAGAGGAGGCAAGAGGCAATATGCAATACTGTATGGAAGGGGAAGAAAGGGACGTGTGACATGCAGTATTTGTATTAATTTTTTTTGTGTTCATAAAGGACAGAGGAAAAAGATACAAAAAGTTTATATTTCTTTTGACTTTTCTACACAATGAATAAATTGCCCAAAAATTAATATTTGCATGTGTTTCAACTTTTAGAAAGAGTAATAGTATCTTAACAGCTTGTAAGAATACAAAAAAAAAGGTACTTATTTTAAATAAATACTGTATGTTATCCTTGTATTTAATATGAATAGTTACGGTGTATTCAAATATTTAACTGTAGGCCATACTTGTTATAGTGTGGTTCTACTCTATGCAACATAGTTATCCATTGTCGGAAAGGAAGATCTAAAAAATTAGCATTGTAGTGCAGCAAATTTGATTAATCACAATCTTTGCCCAGAAATGTTTAAACTTAAATCTTAATGGTAATAAAAACTGAAATTTTATTATGTGCGATGTGTAGTTTCATAAAGTACAGTGCATGGTTGGGCCTGTTCAAACCAAAGAACAAGTACATTGTATCAATATGAATAATTATCAATTTGCCTTAGTAGCATATATTGTAATGAAGCACGTGTTTGGTTAAATAAATTGATAACCATTTACCAGTATTCAAGTGAAATTATTGAGCTCAGATTTCATGGCTGTCAAAAATAAGACCCAGAGTATTTTAGAATCAAAAATTCTGATGTAGCAGTGTTATTTATAGTAAATAGGTAATATAGTATTTTCATAACATTCAAGATGTCTTTACCATTTGTGGTCTTGACATTTGAGGGGTTGTACATATTTAGCATTTTTGATCATAACATTTGAGGGGTTGCCCAGTAAGTTAAATAGTTGCAGTATATTGTAAATATGTTGTAAAGATAAGTACATGGGTGCGTTCCATAATGTGTAGGTGTTAATTGGTGTGTTCAAGTTATAGTATGGTAGACTACCAGAAAAGTGTGTACCATTTTTACTCTGTTGGAATAATATTTGTTGTGACTTGTTTCTAAATATAATACTATAGTGTGTTCGAAGTATCTTCACACTTTTTGAATCAAACATTTGAAAAATCACCCTATGTATGTTGTGTATGTCAAGAGTTTTATACTTCTGTTAACACAAAAGTATTTTATTTTTGGATATACTAAACTTTTATGTATATTTTATATATAAATTATAATATTTCATTTATAATTAATTTGAATAAAAATAGAGAGAAAATAGGTGTGTTGGTAATGCCTAGTAAGAAATAGTTCTCATGCAAAATGTAATTAAAGTGAGTGTGCACAAATGTAGCGTTGTCCCTTCAGTGTAATTTTCTAGAATTAGGTAATCTTTGTTTGCGTGAGGCGGAGGAATAGCTTGAAAGTAGAACTTAAGCAGGGCCTCAGAAAAGTTGGAAACGACAGTGAATGGACTTTAATATAGCTGTGCCAATTCACAAAATTGTGACAAAGCTTTTTGCTTACGTTGAATTTATATTAAGTACTAGTGCACTCAAACAATTGTATTGGTGATGTACAGCACAATTAAAAGCAATTTTTGACTTTTTTCAGTTTACGGTGTCCAAAAAGTAAATATGGTAATGCAACAAACAATGTGCGAGTTCAAATGAAGACAAAAATACTAAAAAAAATACTTACTTGTAAACACAGAAAATGTAAGCATGCATAAGGTTGTTTGCGTGTATTGTTTTTGACAGTCAAGTGATATGTTTGAAACAAAAATTGTTTCTGCAATAGACAGGATTATTGTTTCTTGCAAAATATTTTACGTACTGTTAAACCTAATTCTTTCACAAATCAAAATGTAGACTAATGGATGTTTTGCGTTTGGATGCTTTGCTACACATTTGTGTTGGTATAAAAAATATTTGTTTATAAACAGTAAGATTGAAAATTAGCACTCGTCACAGAAATAATTTTTAAGGTGAAAATATTACCAATGAGTTTGTAAATACAAAAGAACCTGTTTTATAATGAATCTGAAGGGAACACTTTCTGTGTTCACTATATAGCGGAAACTTCACATGTACACTTGTCGTGAAATAATATACAGAACCGATATAACAAATTTACATACATAGAGTACTTTATAATCTTAATGACCTGTGGGAAAACATTTTATAACTAAATTAAATACTTAAAAATAATGTAAATATAAACTTACGTCAAAATCTAAACATGTACATTGTAACCTGTTTAGATAATTTTTCAAGGGACGAAACTAAAAAACTGATGCATGCTGACAAGCAACGCTTGCAGACTTAATTGTCATCTAGACATCAACATCTGGTTTGCTGTGTGAGTGGGTGCAATATGTCACAGCAAATATAGCATATTCTGTAGTTGATAAACTTAAAATAGTCAACTGTGTTAAGAAAAAAAAGGCAAAGGTACAAGAATTTTTTGAGACAGATAATCTATATTAGGTTTGTGCTATCTTCTCATAATGGGTTACCCTCTTACATCGATAGCATCACCTTTTGTTGATGGTTGCTGCTGTGTAAACTGTCACCTATTCTCTTCCCTGTCCTCAATGTGAAGCTGGTAGATTATCTCGTAGAGGGGTGAAACTTGGGACAAACTTTGTTTGAAAAAGCAGTGGAAATTAAATCACCTTTTTCACTTATGCTTTAGTTTCTTATGTGCCTTGTACTGGTGGTGAAAGCAGGCATAGCTTATACATTAGATATACTGAAGAATAACTCTGAACTACCTGCAACATTTTATATTTGTGAAATCTGCAGAAAATTATGTTCCTGCAGTTCATGCCTAGGCAGAAGCGCCAATTCGGTCAACGTAGGCAAATTTGGCAGAAACCAATTTGAACCATCAGTACAGCTCTAGACTATAGTCTCTTGCCTGGTTAAGTATTTACAACACAGTACTTCCTTTTCTTTCTGTGTTGCCAAAGCAGAGTTATTTTGAGTAAATACAGTATTTTGCAGGACTCATGGATTATCCCATTCTTGCTTTCTATATTTTTTAATGCATTATGTGCCTTGCCAGTTACACAAGGTGAATAATTGGCAAGCACATTTTTTTCTAGTAAGTAGGAAATGGTGAAGTCGGACAATGGAATAATGTTGTGGTCAGGCTATTAATCATTGCATACCGACGGGGAGTTGGTCGTGTCTCCTGCTGGGTGTTGGGACAACATTGGTAATTGGTGTGTGGCGTGTTGCTAGGTGGCGCACCTTGAAAGGACGGGGCACTACCTCACCATCAAGGACAACCAAGTGGTGCAGTTGCATCCCTCCACGTGCCTCGACCACAAGCCAGAGTGGGTAATCTACAACGAGTTTGTGCTCACCACTAAGAACTACATCCGCACTGTTACTGATATCAAACGTGAGTACAGCCTACGTGTGTGTGTGTGTGTGTGTGCGTGTGTGTGTGTGCGTGCGTGCGCGCACGCGCACAATAAACTATAACTATTTAATGAAGAAAATATCATGTTTGCACCAAGAAGTCAAGTACATTCTTATCATAGGTTAAAATTCTGCACCATTTTTTCATCTGTATGTATTTCTCTCATTTACATTCTTACTTTACAAAAATTTTTTAATTTTTTACTTAATTTTGTTGTTAGGTTCTTAAAACTATAGTAAACTCACATTTGTAAGACCTTTCATGGTTCCCAGGAAAAGGGCTGTTATTTAAAATGGGTTTTTATTGGAAAAACCTTTTCAATTGAATATTTATCCATAGTTCCCCAAAAAGGGTTGTTACTTTGAGTGAATCACTATTGCACAGGTTTTCGGAAAAAGAGTAGACTGTATCATGTTAAATAAAGCAATGTTAACTGAGGCTCACGAAGCCATAAGAATGTGCGTTAATTTAAAGGGGTATGTTTTGCCCAATGCAAGCATATATACGGTACAGTTCTCATTCGAGCGCAGGTAATAAAGTAGACCCTCAATTCCACATGCTTAGATAACCTAATTTTGAGTGAGCATCGTCATAATGCAATATGTACATATATAGGAGGGGGAAGGGGGCATACCAAGCTCTCCTCTACAGGGTCCCTTCACCCCTGCCCAGTTATGAGCGGAAGAGCACAAGGATGCAACGCTGATTGCTATCAACAATACCTAAGACCAATAATGGCAATAACTAATAATTCAAAACATTTTCCTCTGATTTTCCTGTAAGATTCCACGTGTTTTTCCATGAGTTAAGGGGCCACTGTGATGTAGGTTAAGACTACTCGCCTCCCACCTAGGCGAACTGCGTTCAATTCCTGATGGAGTCGCTCCCGGATTTTCACATGTGGAAATTGGGCTGGACGATGCTGCTGATCGGTGGGTTTTCTCGGGCAGATCCCGTTTCCTCGCCCTTCCATTCTGGCGCTGCTCCATACTCACCTCGCTTCACCCTCATTGGCTCTTTTCCCAGTAGTCTTGTCTACCGAATACTGCATGTCGCTAGTAAACAAAATATTCTCCTGACTTAGCCACTGCTGCATTTCTATCATAGTTGAGCCGGAAGTAGGTGTTTTGTTTACATTCATATTGTGATAGCGAACATTATCTATCACATCGATACTGTCAGGTGGAATATTTGATATTAATTGCTCTTTAATCCATTTTTCATAAGTTTCTTTATTCATGTTTTTGTGATAATCCCCTGTTGCCTTGTGCAACTCTCATAGTGTAAGAGCATTAGGGACAAAACAGTTTTTGCCGCCTGCGTGATTCATTATTAACTGTTGGAAGACATGTCACTCCACATTTTATTTTTTGCATGTGGTGACAAAATGTACTTCATATCCATGTAAATAATTGTACGTTTCTCATTTCTGTATTCCAGCATACTCTTGAGATATTCTATATGTTTTTGCTGAATATTTGATTTTTCTATTAAACCAGGCATTGAGATTTTGTTTACTGTCACCTAAATCCTAGTTTTTTCAAAGATGTTCTTAAAGTTTTATTACTTCCTTGGTAATTTATTTCATCAGTTAGTTTAAGTTGTACAGTTTCAACAGTCTGCACACATTTTTCAGTTAGGTAGAAATTGTACACAGTACATCATGCCAACAGCTTCGTTGAATGTATCATGGTTGTATTTAGAGGTTTTCTTTCGTTTCTGGTTGGGTGTTTAGAAATACGTTCTTTCACCTGCTTCTTTCTGAAAGCTTTCTTCTTAATTGTTTGCACTGTGGTGCAAGGCACACCCGTCACCTTTGATGTTCTCAGCTGTGCTTTTTCAAGTGGAATGGTTGTTTCCCTCAATCTCGCTTCATTTTTCATAAACTCCAGACCGTTATAAACCATTTCTCGCGCCTGTGAGTGCAGTTTATTACCTTTCTCTTTTGACAAAACTGGAGGGATTTTATGTATAATGTTGTTCTATATGTGCATCACTATGATGTCTCCTACAGATTAAAGAACTCTGATTGCAGAAGTAATGAACTTCACAAACATAAACCTCAGATACAAACATTAAAGAGAGATGTGTCTAGTAAGCAATGTGGACGTGCTCGCAAAACGTACGTCTGCTTCAGACTCGACAAAGGGACTATATTTTCACTCGGTAGAGTAGCTGCAGCTGTGCTGGTGTCAAGTACGTGTTATCGCTCTGCCTCTTCACCTCCCCCCATCATGACTCGCGCTGTTACATTCCATTTGTAACTGTCAGCCAGGTTCTGAGTTATTCCGCGCATAGTGTACTATTCATCTTGTTTTATTTTGACTGTTTCCATTAAGTATAAGAATTGGGACTGCATCTAGGTGGCCTGCAGCACAATAGTTCGACGCTCTCCATTGCAAAAGGGTTTAGAATCCATGGCTTCTTATCTTCACAGTGCCAGGCAGGTCCTGACCACTAAAGAGGATACTCAAGAAGCTGTGCAAGAGTGAGGCCGTGAGAGGCGCAATCTGCTGGGTTCTGTTCACTCGGAGCATGATGCAGCCAATTGATAAAGATGCAGCTCTGAATTTCACTTATGTGATTGCCAACAAAGGTTTTCCACACATGTGGTTAAGCCCTATTTCACGACGGTGCAATGGAAGTGTCAGTCCAACCATATGTGCCTTCAAAGGACAAATTCAATGAGTGTTTATTGAACACTAAACATAAAGCACAGAGCCAGGAGTACAGTGGCATAGAGCTCAAGGTGAGGAAATGTTACTATTTTGAGAGGAGTCACCTCGGATTGAGTAAGCGTCAATTAAATGGTGACCACGCTTGAACAAGACACTTGTCGATGATACACTACAGCTGCGTACCTCTTCTCTAAGCTGTCAGAGAAATCATGAAGTTGAAAGGGTGAAGTTTGCACTGCTTAGGGTGATATGAGGAATGGTTATATTTTGAGAGCATGACAACTTATTTTAAATTGTTTCCCAGTTGGTAACAATGTCAGGAGCCAGGCAGTCCCAGTTAACATCTGCCAGCCAAAACTGCAATATAAAGGTCTTGGCGAAGAGTGTCAATGGTGACCATCAACCCAGTGAGTCAAAAACCTGGGCTATGTTCAAAATGATTCCACATTTTGTCAGAATCTGGGGTCTCAGTCGAATATCCTAAACAAAAATGTCTATGCTGGGGTTCTATTGCATATTGGTCTTCATCAAAAGAGTAGGATGTACTCGAGAATTGCCTAACACAAGCCTTCCAGCACAGTATAGCAGTTGCTGATGAATTGCGAAACTGGAACCCACCTCACGAAAGTAGCTGTTGCAGTTCCTGTCTCAGTTTCACAGTAGAAGGGACATCACTGGTCCCAGTGACCACATTGACATGTCAGACAACAAAACACTTGCAGCACTCTCATAGACTTCCTTATCTTCTACCAGCTGGTGCGTAGATCGGAGAGCGAGAAATGGGGCTGAGCTAACACCATATGTTATAATGTTAGGATTGTATACTTCCAGAGGCTGATCTTCAGACTTCCTTCAAAGGATGTGCTGGTAATCTCTATGCAAATCAGAGACCAGAATTTGAGGGTACATTTGTTTTATATTGTCTGTAAATACAATCACTGGAATTTTAAATGGAAGCAACACTTCTATGTCCCTTTGAAGCTTGGGTCCAATCAATAATACATCATTCAAGGACAAATCATAACTGGCCTGTACAGATGCATCGAACACAGCACAAAGTTTGATGATGGAACTATCAAGTTCGTGCACACATTTATGTGGGATGTAATAGGAGCGACAAGAATTAACATCTGAACTATCAACATCGTCCGTATGACCCAAATTAATATAACCTTGCATAAAAGAAACACAACTTGCCTTAAGATCGGGCTGGCATTTAAAATGATGCTTGAGTGTGTGGAAACAACAAAGTGGAGAGGAGTACAAGTCTCTTAGGTCAGGGTCAGGACTCTTGAAGGGAAGTACAACACTGTAGTGACCATTTTCATCATGAGCATTGCTTTCTGCCAACAACTTTTCACAGAGGAGATTGTCTGGTGATGGTGTCTATCAGCAGGCAGTTATTGCAGTTTCCAAAGTTGTTCCACAACAGCATCCAGTGATGGGCTTTACAAACTGGAAGCCACAAAGAATGACAAAATATGTGATGGTTGCATGTGAAGCAAACTGCTGTGGACCTTTACCATCACTATCCAGCCAAAGTGCGTGTCCAGAGCTACTGGAGTACCATGTGGTTCTTCGCACTTGCTTCCTTTCGTTAGGTAGGGAAAAAACTTTGCACCCAGCAGCATGTCAATTGACCATGGAGTCACAAAACCTATGTCTGCCAACTGAATATGGGCAAGATGGATCCAGCCTTGGGAGCCGACGACCTCCCATGGCGCAGTCAGTTGGTATGCCACCGGGCTGGGGTACGGGAGGTTCTGGGTTCGAGTCCTAGGTAAGGCGTGGGTGTTAGTTTAAGTTAGGTTATAAGTTAGTTTGTAAGCCATCCCCTGATAAGCCTTCAAGCATAACACTGGGGGACGTTAATAAGCCCAATCCAATCCAGGCTTGGGGGGTCCACAGTTACAGATGGGTGTCTTGTTGTGTGAGGTAACACTATGTCATCTATTGAAAATAATTAGTGTCTGCCCACAAGACTTTAGCACGCAAGATGCCATACCACAGCAATCTTTAAGTGGTGCCTGAGAGAGCTCCTGAAGTGATTGTGCCTTCTTTCTACGAAGGATACCCAAGCAGTTTTAAAAAATGAAATTGGCCTGACTATCAGAATCCAGTAACACAATGATAGGGTGGAAGGCCCCTGACACATCTTGCACATTGATTACAGCAGTTGACAACATAATCACACCACTGCTGGGTGTCCTTGAAAATGAGGAGCACACTGTCACAGTGGAACTTGTACCACCACTTGAGCTGCTATCTGGCGCCTCTACAGATTGTTCTGATCTATTTGTGATGACATCCTCTTGAATGGATCGTTCTAGGAAGTGCAACAGTAAGTGATGCCATGACTTGCAGTAACGTCAAGAGACTGCTGAGGGACAGTTTTTACACTGGTGCGAGAGTTGCAAACAGTTTAAACATACAGTTGTTTGAAACTTGGGACTTTGGCACAGCAAATGTGCAGTGTTGCACAACCTTCAGCCAGTTTACAATCTGCTGAAACCTGCACAGTGTTGGTCTTCGGGAGTCCCAGCCTAGGTATATGCAACTGTTTCGTAACACGACAATGTTTTTTCAAAGAACTGCACAAAGGACTTGCGAGTGGGGAGCTCAGTGTCTGTCGAGGTAGGCATCGTTACAAATATGGCGCCTAACTGTGTGGCTGCAATATTATAAAGCCGGCTATCACAAGCCTCGTGGCAACGTTACAATGTTTCATGTATGTAGCACAGTGAAAAGAAAGGTGGGAAAAACCTGATGCGAACACCTACATATCGTAACCAAAACATGTGATCATTGCACAAATCTTGTTACTGTAAAAATTCTATAAAATCACGTGCTTATAAGAATTTACAATTCAGTTGCAAGTGAAATACAAAGAAAGAAATAAAAAATTTCTAAAAAAAATCCAGGACAAAGAAACTGGTTAAGCCAGTACCGCACACAATGAACAAAGAAAATGACCATCACGAGTACACAAACATGCTATCCCCAAGTCAAACACAGAGGTAACGTGCTTATTGTCATGCTAAACAACCTCAGTTTTGAGTTTAATAAGTTCATTGCTGGTAAGCACACTTTTCCTTCACGCACGTGCTTGCTAAGCAAAGTGAAATAACAACCGGGGCATGAACCCACAACAAACAAAATTAATATTTATCACACACATCTTCACTTCCAAGACTCTAGGTTCTTCCTCGCTCCCCCCCCCCCCCCCCNTCGAGAATGGCAATTAAATTTCAAGGCCATTTTGAAGACACGGTTTGACAACCAAAACAGAAAAGCAACGAGCTGGCCCACAAATTAAACACAATGTTTGTTGAATTTCTGTCGCATTTAAGTTTTGTACTATTATGTATATTATATACTACTAACTGTTCACAAAAATATAACATATTGAACAGAAGTAAAAAATTAAAAATGTGCATATTTCCAGACTCAGACTCACCCACCATGATATTGAACAAAAGGGACTTCTTGAAAGAATAGACAGTTTTTTTAACGGTTAAAAAGGATTCACTGAACAGGGGTGGGAATTGTGTTTGAGGCAGACGTGGAATAACGTGTGGAAGAAATTAAACAAAATATGTGATGGACGTTAAGTAGGGGTAGTCAAATTTTGCTAATAATGAAAGAGCAGAATTATTATTAATGCATTTATAAATGTACCTTAAGTACCTGCAAATGTGTTTCCAAACATTTATATGATTTTACAGTGTTCTGAGAATACTTGCTTACCTTTGTTTGCTGTTCCTTACTTGTTTGTGTAAGGATAATGTATTGTGTGTAGTGTGTGTTTTTATTGACAACAATTTGGTTGTGTTAGGTGTAGTAGATGAAATCATTTTAAATAATAACTGGCAGAAATCAATTGCAAGACATAACACTCTCTACAAATGCAAATAATACCCTTGTTTGAGCAACACAAAACATATCACTGGTTGATAGCGCTCAATAATAATTGTGATAGCTTTCATAGACCTTAGGGAAGGTGTGGATCTAGTGTCTACCATAAAAAGAAAATTATTTCAATTTTTCAAGACACATTTAATAAAAAATGATGCAATGTCTCCTTGCCAGACTTATCAATAAAATTTATGTTTCTCGTACAGAATCACAGAGTCCCTCATACAACCACAAACAAATATGCTTGTCTCGCCGGTCGATAGAAACATTTGACTTAAAAGTCTCACGCTACACGTCCCTTTTTCAACAAATCAACACATTTAATTTTTGCTATAATCATTTTCAATTAATCGTTCATCATATGAAAAGTTAATTTGGGATGTTTGAAAAGCATAATTATCAGTCCTTTTACTTGTTGGCACTTTCTCGCCAAAATGTTTTATAAATAAATACATTACCATACATTTGCAACTAGACTTGGGCCCAAAAAAAATCTTGATAAAATTTATTAATCTTGGTTACTCTGGCCTCTTCTTAACTTGCCCACTGCTCTAAACTAATAAATGTTTAATTTTAACACATTATTAATGCTGTCAACAAAATAGATTTTTTCAGGGGAGCTCTCAGAGATACATCCTGTTTTAATGGGCCTTAGTCCAAGAAGGAAACAGACAAGCTGGAAACCCACTTCCCAGACTTTTGGCGCATAAAAATCTCGCCAATCACGGTCAGCATTCAGTCCAGACAATCCTGAGATGTCATCTGTCCCAGATGGCAATGACGTTTCATCTGTCAAAAACATATGGCCGTAGCCTCCAATCTCTGTCTTTGTTTACCTCACGTGCCTCCCTGGCTGCGTGTGTCAGCTAATCTTAGACAAGCTGCTACTTTGTTATATCACATAAAATCTTTAAATTTGCATATCAAATATGTTTTTACACAAAGTAAACTCTTTTTAAAACAACAAACCCTCCTCATTCAGTGGCAAAACATGAAAAATATGTAAACAGAACGAGTTTTAAGTGGAATTATAAACATTTATACACACCTCCTCACAAGAGTTAAAGTAAACAAGCTCATTACATAAACAAAACACACATGCTGCAGTGACAACAGCATTTTGTTTTTGTGGAATAGACATTGATGCTGCAAATTTATTATAATCAGGGATATTCTTATGGATTCACTAAATGTATGCAATATTTTATTGTTATTACACTAAGTTATTGTACATTTGTTGCAAATAAAAAACTGTATATAAACAAACAATGCTGCTACTACCATAACGAAGCAATGCTGCTTACAGTGATCTAGAGCTTGTTCCTACACGAGTCTGTGCATTTCATTTCTGAGGAAGCACTTCACATCATTTATGGCAATGAATGTCCTAATCTTGGACAGTATAGTAAAGACGTTGCACGTGACTTAAACACAAATTGTGGAATTTTTTAAAATTATAACTAAATTTATATTATGTTGGCCATGTGCACAAAAGTGAAAATAAAAACACGGGCTATAGTGTAAATGTGTTTTTGTGATGCAGTTATTTTAGAATTACGTCACCCAAATTTTCAAAGTTGAATTAAAATTTCTTTTGACTAAAATCTTTGGTAGACTTTGGTGGTTGTTGCAAATGTTGTCCTAAGTGCTATTGGAAAATGCTAGATGGTTATATGACCCACTGGAGATCATTTCTGTAGGTCATGAATTTAATGCTTCAATTGTGCAGATGTTGAATTGCCTTTTCTGTCATCTTTACAGCACCAAATGCTTGAAGAATATGCTATAACTAGATGAGTTCTCATCTGTATGGATGCTACTGATGTAGATGATCTCACAATTTTGTTGTGATTGAATGACTTTCATGAACACACAAGTTGTGTAGCAAAGGGTCTGTGGATACCAATAGCTAAAGTTGATAGTGTGAGATCATTATTTCAGTAAATTTACATCAAAATGAACAAGCACACAACATTGAAATCAAACAGTATTTAAATAATGC
The DNA here is from genome assembly GCA_002778355.1 of Clitarchus hookeri. Classification (NCBI taxonomy): domain Eukaryota; kingdom Metazoa; phylum Arthropoda; class Insecta; order Phasmatodea; family Phasmatidae; genus Clitarchus; species Clitarchus hookeri. Next base: position 128,780 of record NQII01004834.1, on the reverse strand, counting down.
ATGGCATGTGCTTTGGTCATGGCTAAATCTAACAGAATATCAAAGAAATTAACACGAATGTTGCAAGAAATCATATAATTTTTTGTGCGTGAATCGTGCACATTTTAGTGTCTGTTACATATAAGGTTTCATGTATGTACTTTGTAAGGTTCTGAGTATGTTCGAAATAAGGTCTAGTGTTCATCATTTAATGGGTTTTTTATTTCATCATATTATGCAATGTTTTCTGTTTTAAAAACTTTTTTTGAGTGAGTATACAATATGTATAATTGACAAACCAAATTTTTTTCCCACCAAAATAAAATACTGAAGTTTTTCCCTGCTCGTATATATAACAGACATTTTTTTATACTGAAACATACCATCATAATGCCAGGTTTTATTGACCTAAATTGGGCAAATATTTACCAATTTTCATTGGCCCCACTGTTAAGTAAACCAAAGCCTGAAACCACTATAATGATAACACAGTAGCAAAAATACTTTAAAATTAAGCATTTTTAAGCAGAGATTTGCAGAATAGTTCTTAAACTGTAGCTTTTTTCCCTTTGTGTTCTGTAAGAAGTGTAGAATTGGGCCTTTTTTTCCTTGGTAATAGCTTTTCAATTAATATGTAACTGACAGCTATGTTTTAGTTTATTTGTCAGGTGGAAACTCCTATATAAAACACTGACTTCTGATGATAAATTGCAGAAAACTTAAAGTATAATCCATTCACGGTATCTTCGATACTTTTGAAAAGAACCTTTGAAAAATCACCCTAGGAGTTACATGTTCAATTGGTTATAAAAAAATGGTATATGGAAAAAGGTTTTGTCTTGCTTTTAGCACTGAAGCACTATATAAATTGGTTGTTTTAAGTTTTAAGTATATTTTTTCAATAAATTTTAATAATTTGTTAAAAGTCCGTAAGAATTAACAACGGATTTTGAAGGGACATGTTGGTTATAGCTGAAAAGAAATAGTTCGTAGGTTAAATATTAATATGTATAAATTTAATGCCGTAATTGTAAAGTTAATATTGCTAAACTATATATTTACATTTTTACGTAGCACTCATGGGTAAAGATTTCACCGTTATTAATTGAAATTAAATAAATTTCAGTTGTTGTCCAGCGGACTCGTACACTCCATCTTGTTCGTTTGGGCACGTTTTTTTCAGAAGTATAACCACGCCATATTGGAGACGCTGAATTGTGGTTATAAAACTAACGTAACACATTCTTTCTACTTACAAGATAATTCTAGGTTAAGATGTAATTTTAGTATTAGCGTTGTTATTTCTGCAGTTTATCAAATAAACGTGCAAAATATAGAAAGGCATTTGAATATTTCCGTTACGTTATTCCCTTCGCAAAGAATGCAAAGGAATCGAATTTTGGTCGCCGCCAACTGATAATCGATTATTTTCGAAAGCTTTTTGTGGAGACCAAGAGATGGCAGCACATTAGCGTTGGTTCTTCAGTGCCAAATGTTAGCCGTGACTCGTCTTTCCGCCGCATAGTGTTGTTTTTATGTTGCAGTGAAGAAGCGCGACAGTTCTTGATGGAACAGAGATGTACCTACACCGCAGGTTTCAAAATGAAAGTGATTTTGTTCGCTGAAGAGTTTGGAAATCGAGCCGCGGGCCGTGAATTCGTAGTAAATGAAACGTTAGTGCGGGGCTGGAGGAATTTTTCTCACTTATAAGTCCCACCCGGAGTTTTCAATAAATTATTATGTAAAATTTAACTTTTTCCTTACTGCAAATATGTAAATAAATCTTAATATAATAAGTAAACTTTAATTAAATTATATAATTAACAGTTCCGATATATACTTCAATCTACCTTTTTGTATGTATTACAACATTTCGCTAAATTGATTAGCATTTTTTAGACATTTAGAGAATTTTATTAAAGTATATGACAGTTGAGATTACATGGCATTGTTTCTCTTCAAAAATAAATTTTGGTAGTTCCCACATGGACACTGTTAATAAAATATTTGACAGTTCCCACAAGGCACTGTTTGTTTACAAAATATTTGACAGTTCCCACATGGCACTGTTTACAAAACGTTTGAAAGGTGTCATATGGCAATGTTTTGTTTACATACTGCGGAAGGATACATAATCGGCTCCCTGAAAGTAGATATTTAGCAGGGTTTCAGAAAATCTTGAAGTTACAGTGAATACATTATAACTATAATTGATGCTAATTTGGCTGTAAATTACATAATGTGAAAATTCACTACATTGTTACAGTGTCATCGTACTGAACGAATTAGTAAAACTCTCAAAGACGTTTCTGAAGGGACTGTAGTCTATTAATCAGGGAAACTTTTTAAAAGGGTAAATTAACTTATGTGCTAATCTTTTTAAGTGGGAACTTCTTAACAAGGTTTGCTGTACATAGTAAATAAATAATGTTGTATTACCACAAGTGCAGGAATGTTTGTATCAAAATCACTAGTTACCATGTGCCTGGCAAGCCTGACTGTGCATGGCAGTTTATACAGAATATCTCGACTCTTTGTGTGTTGTGTGATGTACATATTATTTAGCTGTTATCACCTCTAAATAATTAATGGATCCTTCCGTACGTACTGCATGGAAACTTGACTAAATTTGCAGTTGTGAACAGTTGTGTTCATGTTGGAATGTCATTCGTGCAGCCTGTCACAATTTGATAAATGTGGTGTTCTGCTTACAGCGGAGTGGTTGCTGAAACTCGCGCCTCAGTACTACGATCTGGACAATTTCCCGCAGTGTGAAGCTAAACGGCAACTCGAACTCCTCCAAGCCAAAATGGAGACGAGGCAATACCAAGAAGGCTTCTGAACATATTTGTATATCTCATGTATTTGTTTATAAACTGTAATGTTATCTCTGTCACAGCTGATAGAAATATTTTAATGTTTCAGACACTTCTTGCCGTGGCTTAGAAATTTTTTATCAGTTACAAATGAGGCAGTTGTGGCTTTCATTGTAGCATTTTCTTGTCTAGATGGAAATTGCAGCTGTTTGTTCACCCAAAAGTTCAATAGAAAAATGTATTTATTATGTCTGATAAAATATTTAATTCTATTTTGTCACATGTTTTACTGTTGTGTGGTAATTTTCATACTCAGACTCTGAATGCCGAGTGAGTGTTTGTGATGTTCTTATAATGTTGTGGTGATAAGGATGTTTTACATCTAATGTGCATTTGCATTGAATTTGTATGAATGATTACAGATAAATGTAATATTGTTACTTAACTGTGAATATTGTATGTTTGCAGTAAAAGAATTCCATACACCAAAAAACTTAATAATTTATTGCTTTAAAAATTTTGGTGAACCATTGTTTTAGTAACAAGAAATGTTCTAATGATTATGCATATTTTGAAGTAAAGAACTGATTTATGCTTCTTGGGATACTGGGGGTTTGTAGTTCTGTGACATTTGAGTGTAGTTTCTCTGTTCACTTACAATATGCATGCATGGTGTTTTTGTATTTATGATGAATTATTTTAATTCATTTCGTATGTAATATACTGTTTTAAATTGTGAGGAGGGGAGTGACTGTGCCGGAATAAGCAGTAAATTACTGTGCAGTAGAGGGTGATGCACCATGAGCACTATCTGTTTAATACACCACCCCAGCCCCTGGTGCTCCCCCCTAGTACACCGTATTGCCGAGCACTGTCTTTCATTTTGCTTCTGTACCAGACTGTTCTACAAACCAAGAAAATCCCTTGCTACCCAGAGGCATGCAATCCGCACGTCACCGTGATTGAGTTCAAGTGGGTGGACCCACCCCCTCGCTAGGCTTGCCCTGGCCGGCAGGTACTGAACGCGCTTGCTGGCTGCCCATCAGGGGAAGTTTCCCCCTCCATGTGGTCCACTCAAGCCGCCCCTAGCTTGCCACAACTCTCGAGTGGTATATATTTAATTGCACGCCCTTCTGAAGGGGAGTTGGCAGCTGGAGGTCAGACTTTAGCCATCCATAACTCTTGCTAGCTTGCCGTTCTACCCGCGAACGCTTGCGTTCAGCAATGCTTCATTGCTACCTTCTCTTTCCCTAGCATACTTACTTGTGTTTTTCAACACATGGTAGAAGCTCTGGCCGTTGAACTTTCTAGAGCGTTGCAGTGTGTCGACCTGAGTGCCTCGTATTTGCCGGACGTAGTGTGTACTGGAGCCCCTCTCAGCCCAAGATTGTTTGAATCTCGTTATCGCCCTGCGTTATCCAGCTTAGCAAACTTGGTCCCTCGCCATCAGTGATTAGTGGGCACAGGTTGGAGATACGAGTTTTGTAAAATCCTAAAATCTGAATAAAACGTATACCTACCAGTTTCCTCTTTGTGGTCCGTCAATTCGCTTTTGATTTATGCCTTCCTACCAGTTATACCCTCTGTGTGAGTATCTGTCTTAAGTACTTCTAGGTGCATGCATGAGCATGACAATTGAGTTAAAAAATTAAACCACATCCCCACTGAAGGCGCTCCCTCCTCTTATCAATGTTTGGTGGCTAGTGCTGGCTGGTAATGATGCCCCTAGCACCACTGTAACAAGAGGGGAGAGAACCTTTCTTTGAAGGTGTTGAGACTTGTGAACAAGCACACACGGTCACCACGACTCTCAGGCTACAAGTTGGTTGTGCTGCTTACTGAGAGCCATAGAGGTCTTGTGTGGGGAATGCTGCAAGACCAAGGGGTAGTTGAGGACAGTAGCTGGTCACGCCCCTCACTCAACTCTTCCCCAAGGAGGCCATCTACACAAGCTAGGCCCGAGCACCATCTTAAGACGTACCTTGATGCTTGACGTCAGATGACAACGATGTCGCGGTCGGGCAAGGTTTTGTCTCTCTTGTCAGAGACACGGTTGATACGATAGGGCTGACTTGATTGGCCGGTATATACGGGTTTACCTGTATTGGGCGTGGCCCGAGGTAGCTCCTTACTTGGCCGCTGTTGCTGTTGGAGCCGGCTGGAACTCATGCTCAGTCCTTGGGCGAAGGTGGTGCTGCAGCTGGTGGTGCTGACAGTAGCCGCGGAGGGCTACTGGTCCTGTGATACTGGGACCACAGGTTCATTATACCCAGTGGGACGTGGAGCCCCTGTCGGGATTTGGCGACGACTTGGTGCGGCTCGCCAGCTGTCTTGTCGCGTGGCTGAAAAAGAGAGCGTGGGGGGACTGGGAGGGGAGGCCTTGCCAGTTGTCCGGCGGTTGGAGCTCGTTCCCGAAGGGTTATGCTGCAGAGGGCAGTTGGGGCTGGGTAGCAACTCATGTTAGAATCTGAAGTAGTAGTTGCCTTCCTAACTTGCCATTTCACACCACTTCTATGGGTGTATGGCATAGAGGTAGGAACTAAGGTCTGCCACACTAAGGAAGAGCAGGTGACGAAGATCCCTAGCTAGGTATAAAGCCAGCCAGGACCGAGCCACCCACAGTCTTACCGGATTACTCCAATCGGCGACAGTACAGTACGATGGTTAGAATGGTGGGTTTACCCTGAACCAAAGGTGGGCAGACCTCTAGAACCAGTCTTATCACTCCTTCCAGCAACAGTTCAGCATGGTGGATGGAGTGAATTGGCTGGGCTGGTTGACTAGCTGCCTTGTGGATTGAGTTTCTAGTGGTTGGGGCTCTACTGTACTGTACACCAGGTGCACAGTACGGGTGGCCGTCTAATGGGTGTGTTCATGACATATGTGTGCCCGGTTAAGGGAACCCACATTTCTGCTCTAGGTTCATCAGTTGGGTTGTATTGATGTGGTCTCATGCTTTTCCCTGGTGGGCGGACGTCTACGGGGGATACAAGTCACAGTCACCCTAGAATCAGTACTTGGAGGTTCAATAGAAAATGTGTTTATTTCCCATGAGGAAATAAACATGGTGGCCCATACTAACTCCTAACTAACAAGGACTGTAACTGAAGTAGACTGTTATAAACCAGGTGAAGGGGACCTGGGTCTAAACTAGACGAGCAGATGCGGCTAGGTAGCTATGATACTAACTGACCCTAACTAACTCGATGCTGTTGTCCAGAAGGGACTCTGGTGACACTACCAAAAGGGTAGTTAGTGTTCAAGGGGTGAAGACTTCTTCGGGGGTTGCTGGTGAAGGTCTTGAAAATGTTTTAAGGTAGCGGGGATCCTACTGGAGGACATTGATGTCTACGGAGAATGAACTGCCATTCTGCAGCGGTGCACGGACATACATCCCGCAGGCGCTCTGTGGTGGGGGTGAGCTCCTTCCCATGTGGGCGGAGCTGTGCGCTCTGGTGCCATCTCTCGGTTCGTGGCGAAAGCAGGCGTCTCTTGTCATGTGAGGTTGTATCGACAACGTGAGCTTAGGCGCTTGACTGGCTTCTAACACACGTGGGGAGAGTTGGTGGGACATCAGACATACAGGTGAAACGAACTTGGCTGACGTGTCCTTGGGTGCCCCCGTATGTAAGGGTGTAGTGGTAGGCTCTGGTAGCAAGTCGTTCAGGGTTCAAACCCTGCCTTGGGTTACGTGATGAAACGTGAAGCTGAGGCGAATTCGTGTTTAAATAAATGTCAGTACGCGTCATGCGTCAACCTTCTAGCTGGTAATTTCACTAGAGACGGCAGTCAATTGATAGGACTCCGGCAAAGGTTAACCCCAAGGCACCGGTCCCAGGAAGAGTCAGTTCCTTCCTGGATGGACCACGCCAGAACCTTTCCTCCTCCGTGCTGCTGCATTACTGTACTTACATAAACAATTGTACCTCTGCTTTCAGGACATTTTAAAGTAATATTTCTTTACTCTTCAGTATTTATCATTCCGTAAATAATGTGTAATCTCTGCCTGAGCATAGCTGTGTACCTACAGCTGTTCCAATGTCCCATTACCGGGCGGCCAGAAAAGGGATAAAGTAACCCATAGTGTCCGGAACTATGCGCTATGATGAGACACACTGTTTCCATAGTCACTAGAGAGATACTGAGCCAGTGCACCATTAACACGTTGCTATTGGCATCAAGGATAATGACCACCAATATGAATTTAATAATTATCTGAACCTTAATTATGATTACCCTCTTAGGTAGTATGTTATGTTAGGATTTGTACTTTCAATTAAGGATGTTGCAGAGGATCCACAAGTAAAATTTCAGAAGCTCACAGAAATGTGAATTGAACCCTAGTTTAAAACCGAAAGGCTATCTAATAAGTTGTCTTTCTCCTCTTAGTTGTTACGATACAGCATTAGAATAGCTTTTACAAAAAACAGCACCCAAAGGAAGTGAAGTGTGTTGTAGAGAGGGGTCGTGTGTGTTTATTGAAATATGTACCTTATAAACATTTTTTTTTTTTTTTTATTGAAAGCAAAATTATGCAGTAGTGTGTGTAGGCTACCATTTATCCTGTTATGTGATGTCATAGTCTCAGAAAGGTGTTCTTGAATTCTTCCTTTTTTCCAAGTTATTATATTTATCCATGTACGAACCCCTGCCTCTAACTTCCATGTAATACTTGCACTCCATGTTTTGCACACATTTTAAAATAGAAGTTCCAGTATTTTGACTACTGTAAGTACAGTTCAGCAAATCATGCCATAATGTGTTATGGTACAGGGTTATGTTAAGACTAAAAGTAAATTTGATATACTTCAATGTAATAATTGAAACAGATGAATGTCTGTATTTTTACATGTGCCTAAATTTAAAACATTGAGTGTATTGCACAACATGTACATTTGAACAATCTATAGCTTTTTTTCATTGGTTTTTTTCTACTCTGCCTAAAAAAGGGCAAAGGTGTAAACTGTTAGCAAATAAGTGGTCCAGTAGCCATTTTCAGGATACATAGGCTCTTTTTATTTATATATATACACACACACAAAATTCATTGTTCCATTCCCCTCTTTCCCCTGTTTCAACAAATGTTTACAGTAACTAGTTGGTGTACCTCACCCGGTTCGCAGTACATATTTGTAATTGTGCTCCAGCTTGCTCAGGTATTCCAATTAGTTGATAGAAATATTTTGTCATGTATATGTACAATTAAGGGCCTTTTGGTGTCGCTCCCCGAACCACACCACATTCCATTGCAATTTTCTCATGTACTACCCTTCGAGACTAGTGATGAAGGCCAAGCACGCCTACTCTTGGTGCCGTACTCCCTTAACAGTCATTATTTAAACCAAATATCTAGTGGCTAGGCACAGACACTGGGCACTGCCCACTCAATTTCCAAACCAATACCTCCAAGTCAATGCACACGCCAAAACAGCAGCCAATCAAAACTCTTAGTTGCCGACTTGGTCTTTTACACAGAATAAGATGCCCTTCCCCAGAAATATAGTCATTGTTCTTTTTTCCTTTACTGTTTACAATACGTGTGTTCACCTCACGCATCATCATTTAAATCTTAGTAGTTAGCTGTTTTAAGAACTTGATATTTTTAAATACTAGCCTAATTATTATATATCTTACGCCCGTCAGAAGCCATAGCTTGGATTTCAACAACTGTAGGAGGGTAAAGGCATTAACCCCACTGGTGTTTCGTAAACTGATGAGTAAAATAAATAATCTGGATTCAGTATAAAAGAGTTATATGGCTAGCTTAAGTTGTAATAAGTTATGTGAAAGAAATAAATATGATCCATGTATCATGTACACTAGTGTGTCCCGTCCATGTATGAGAAAAAGTTTTTTTCGAGGTACACTATCGCAAGAGGTTTCAAAATTTGCATAATTTTACACAGATAACGAGAAAGGTAAAAAAAACTAAAATTGCGTGTCATCTTGAGGGCTCTACCACACTTTGAAGTTTTGTAAAGTTTACGTTTTTACAGACCTAAACCATATGCCTAAAATAATACAAAAACCAAGTTTAAAAGGTATTTTATTATTAAAATTAATTAAACAAAGCACAAGAAAACAAAATAAACAAAATAGAGCTTATAATCAATAACAAAAACTTAGAATTTAAACTTATTTTTATGTCCAAAATTTGGCATTTCTGTTGTGAGGCCTCTGTTACCAGTTTAACACATCTTTCCACAGATTGTGTGTGACAAGGAAAGTCAACAATTTCCAAGCTCTTATTTTTTGCCATGATTTGAAGGTCCTCATTAGAAATATGTTGAAGAACCAGCGGTGCTGTAACCTGACACTCGTGCCACCCAATAATTTTGGTGTAATCTCTAGCAGAGAAGTAATTTTTTGGTGGTTTAAATATCCTGCGTTTAGTGGTTCTTTCAGCTTCTCTAGCTTTTATTATTCTTCGCAATGCCAGCTCCTGAATGTGGTCTCTATCATCAAACAACATACTGACAAATAGATTTCCTGGGTGCGCAAAAAAAGCATTTCTTTCGATAACAGAATCCATAACAAATCTCAGATTTTCAGGTAAAAATCAAGTGTACATAATCAGTTGAAAAATATGTTTGGCTCCGTCCTTAAAATACGTATTTTGCTTTATTAGGAACCAAATTGGAGCATATACTTTAACCACTTAGTTGATTAGTAATTGCAAATTTTCTGATGGATTAAGAGTACTTACGCAAAGTCTGAGTATACGATTAGCAGAAGTAAGTCATCTCGAGTGCACCATTTTTCCAGGTTGACTGTTTGCCAGCTCAGGAGTACAGGAACCAGTTGATACAGCTTGGCATATCTCATAAAGATATTTTTGATCCATACTTAGTTCATTGACCACATTTTTCGGCAAGTCAGGCAAATTACCAGCCACTACACAAAAAGACACAGTGGTTTTTATTTTCACAACCAGCTAATTGTTTTCCAATAGGTCCGGAATATTCTCTAGGACCCGAAGTGCAACCATCCAAGGTCAAGAATAAATGACGAAGGGGTAACTCATTGGCATGAAGCATACAAACACACCTCTAAAGATTTAATCACGCCACCCTTCCAACCGGTGTTAGTTGCAGTTCCGTCACATCCAATGCAAATCACGTCTTCTAAATTCTAACTTTGACCCTCTAATAAAGTTGTTATCGAAGTAAGAATTTCCTTTGCAGTGCCACGACTTGGTGTTGTGTCCCAAATAAATTGATCCAGGTTCTGCTAAAATTGAGATGTGCTCTTAAACTTCTTTGCGATGGTAATGATCCCCTATTTTCTCATTTATTAGAGTCTTGTCTTTTCGTCCATCAAAGTAAATACCTCCAATATCTTTTGAAGCTTATGCCCGGGCTTTAGATACAGCTCTGTGGATCTTGTTTTTATCAATAACCAGATTTAAATCTTCGGTAGAAACAAAGTCAACGTCAGTCAAAACCACAGAAGCAACAGCAGCAGCAGATCGCGTCGATAAACCGTATCTATCACATACCTTCGCAACTGTTGGTGATGGCAATGTATTCCGATTTATTGTTAAAGTCGATGGTGTGTCTGCAGAGGGCATGTTTGTCGGGGATACCTCTGTTATCGGATACGTTTCTGGGGAAGATTCACGCACCGAATCTTCATCACAATTTGCTGAGACAGAAACGGTTTCTTGAGTGGAACAGTACTTTCTTGCTGCCCTCATTGACTCTTCAATTTGTCTCTGCTGCCGTTTCGTTAATCTAGCAGTTTCTTTCTTATCAACACCGCTTATAACCATTTTCCTGTCATTCCTTTGATTCTACAAAAAATTTCTCTCATTGTTGTGAACTTTCTTAGGTTTTAAACACGAACAAAATTCAAATGAAGTGCATTTACAAGCAGCAACGTCGAAAAGCTTCTCAGATGACTCTAAAAAACACTTCAGTTTGTTTTCAAAACTATCATTCCGTTTGCTTTCGGGGTATCTTTTCAAATTGAGGTACTTTTCGAAATAGGATTTCAGTATTTGAATAACTCGTTCCTTACTTACGATTAGAATCGATGCTTTGGTCCAAATATTGTTGATCTCTTCAGAAACAATTGCATATATATCTGAATTGGATGGATCCTTTCCATTATACTTCAATTTCAGGTCGTTCTTGACAAATAAAATAAATTAAATGGCGTCCCTTATAGTTTGTAGCTGCAGATCCTCAAGTTCTTTGTATGGTCCTAATATAGCACAAGTAGTCTCACTACGCCTCGAACTCCTTATTTAAAAATCACAAACTCCGCTTTTAACACTGTAACAATCGCAACTGTAATTTTATAGTACAGCCCGCGCTTTGTCTTTGCTGCGTTCGACTCGACAACGGACGATGCAAGGAGACGCAGTTGGCAGAGTGCGAGCGAGATCGTCAGTCTGCGCAGTGGGGAAGCGCGCGGCGCGAGTGCAGGGGTAACCACACACGCGCGGGCACTCTAGGGTATTTGCAAGTTGAAACCTAACAAATTCGAAGTCGCCGGTCACGTGTTGTTGCATGCAAATCAAAACTTTGTGTATGTATACACCTAAATAGAACAAAAATTAAGAATAGCAAAATATCACTTTGAAAATGTAAATTTTTCAAAACTTTGAAGATCTGTAGAACCCTAAAGACATAGTTTTATTTTATTTTTAAAATTATTTTCGTAATCTACGATCAATTGCGCAAATTTTAAGAGGTCTTGCGTCAAGGAAAACAAAAAAAAAATATTTTTGGGACACACTAATGCACACCACACAATCTGTTCATAAATGGTTCAAAATTAAATATATTTTTTTTACTAGAATACATGGAAGAGAGCCTCATGTGTCCTGATGAAGTGTATGGCTGCTGGCAATTTAAATTGTGTCAAAGCATTCAGTTGTCAGAAAACCTTGTTGTTATTTGGAGTCCATGTTGACTGGGTCGTAATCGATACAGAAATTAACCTCAGTGTAAGAATCATCCCAGTCTCTTTAAATGAAATTGCAAAATATTTACATGCACTTTTACATGGGTAAATATGGTATACTTCAGCATTTCACAATGTATGGTTATTCAAAGCATATATGGGGTGGTTGCATAAACATTTTTAGGTATTTGCATGTGTATTCAGTGAGCAATTGAGCAAAAAACAATTCGAGTGGCAAGTTTGTGATTACACATAGTTAAAGGCGAGTGAAAATGAAGGTACTTGGATCTATCAGCATCTAAGACGGTGGCATCAGAATAACTTAACTGAAAATACTTTCATAAGAAAGTTTAAGTAAAAAATTTAATTCTCTAAGTCAAGTTGCATAGTTTAGGTTTTTATGATTGAATGTTTTTGCAAAAAATGTATTTGTGGCCTGCATGGTTACAATCCATGTTACAGTGTCAGTTGTTATTCCATCATGTCCTCCTGCAAGTACTTCTGTAGTTCTCAAATTAAATTTGTATTTTATTCACTTATTTGAAACGTGCAGCATATAAATTTTGGTACAGCTGTTTATAATATACTGTATGTAGTAAACCAATAACTAGTAAGAACTGCACATGTGCATGCTGTGTCATGACTCCCAGTAATGAACATACAGGTAATGTTTTGGGAGGCTTGTTATTGTGTAAGATTGTCTGCTCACCCTGAATTTATGGTGGCAGTTACAGAGCAATGGGATCATTGTATTATGTTTGGTGGTAAGGACTGGTCATTAGGGTTCTGCAAAGCATCGAAAGTGTTGAAAAATGACATGATTTAGTTATTCAGTCAATAAAATCTTGGCTGGAAAAGTTTATGTTCCATATGTAGTTGTAACTTTCTATTGCATTTTCTGTGTAAGATTTTTATTCAGGTATATTTCTGTTCTTGTAAGTACAGTGAAACCTCTTATTTACATTTTTCCGTGATTTGCACCATTTTCGTCAGGTCCCGTTTATGTGCCATAAGAGATAATGTAACACTTTCCCTCAAATTGCCTCACAAAATTTATGGTCTTGCAAAACATATACAAACAGTTTATTTACATATAGTTTCTTTGTCGCAGATAACAACCACAAGTTCGTAAACCTTCATGCTAACATAAGTTTTTGAATTGCGTGCAAGATGTATGATGGGGTAACATCTGGTAACTTAGTGCATGCTCAAACACCATTGTACATTGTGCACCAGGAACGCGCCTAAAAGCAAAATAGCGGCCTATGAATATTTATCGCTTTAAAAGCACGAGTGGTTACACTGCTACTGCTGTATCCACATCAAAACTGTGCGATCTTAACCAGTTTCTTTTATCCTATGGAGATTTCCTACTATAAAGGTTAATGTATATCTAGCCGATGTCTGGTAAATAAATACATCTGCAGTATGTTGTTTTAATTTAAACATAACATCTGACAATTTTTTATTTGTGGAAAGTAGTGGAGAAAGTTAAAGTGTATAAAACAATTTCTGTTCCAGATAAAGTAAAAATAATATCCAAGTTCAACAAGCATGAGAGGGTACATGTGTTGATCTTACAAAAAAACTATGCATTCTAGTTAGCAAGCTTAACATGATTAATCAATAACTCTGAAACCATCAGAGAAAATGCTTCACATTGTGGGCCAAATGCAAAAAAAATGTAAATATGTGAAGCATTCAAAGTTTAAAGAAATGGAAAATCTTCTTGAGTGATTTATTTTGATGATGTCTGACATAACTTTTATGTACAATTTGAAGATTTACCTTTTTTTTTTTTATATATAATTTCATGGGCTATTTTGGTGAATGAAGCTTTATTTAATTTAAATAAAAATCTGGCATAATTTTTTTGTGTGTGGCTTGAAGATTGATGTTATACTGTATTTGCAATTGTATTAAAAAAAATTTATACCTGGAAAGTGTTTACTGCAAAAGAAACGAGAAATACAGGAAATGTGGTACATATGTACTAGGTTAAATTTTAGAGCTTTCTACCAGTTTACATTTCCATGCAATTTTTTTTTTTTAAGAAATTGTAAATAAGGGGTTTCACTTCAATAGATAATGCCATACCAGAGGAAATATTTAATTGATAGTGCCAAACTTCTCTTACAAGTTTGTCATGTATTGGTGGATGTTTGGCGTGGTCATGGATACCAAGAATTGCATGCATCTGGTTTCTATATTATTTGCCCTGAGCTTCCTCAAACTGCTATCTTTTTCACTATGTGGTTGCCCGACACATCAGTATTGGTAATGTATGATAGTCCAGTCAAATTAGACCAAATTTAAGGCTAACCCACAGATTCAAAATAACAAGCTGAAACCTTCAATAGTGTGTTAAGGAAGTGCCCCAGTTCATGATACAAAAAGTTCCAAAAAAATCCCAACACAGATTTTTTGCCATTTTTAATTTGAAGTCAGCCATGTTAGATTTTTTCAAGCATTCCTTTAAAATTGTATTGTAAGATTCTTATTAGTCTAAGAGACGTACCTTTTTTTTTTTTTTCCCCAAGTAGTACAAAAATATATATATTAAATTAATAATGTGAAATCTAAGAGATTTTAAAATTCTATATTACTATAATTTTTTGAGAAAACACTTATATTTTTACAAAATGTGCTTCAGACATACATTATTTCAAAAAAAAAATTCCAAACAAAAGTTTAAGAGTATAAAAAATACCTACAATAACAAGCATTAAAGTGCCCAACTAGAAAAAAAACCAGCCACCTATACAGTTGTTTTTAGGAGCTGGCATGCAAGGCTGGGTGAACTGCAATGTAACTATGAGATCACATTTGAGTTTTCCAGTCACAAGGTCATAGTTTTTTTTAAATATATAATTTAACAGATGTTTATCTTTTAAATATATATATATATATATGAAATCTGGAACATAGAAAGAGTTACCTCTAAATGACATAGTATAAAACATTGTAGCTCTCACCTTCAACTAGATGTTGAAGAATAAAATTCTGGTGCTCCCTGGGTGGTTTGTTGCATCAATTTTTCTGCACAGACAGTCAACTGTTTTTAAGTAATTGTTGTTTTTCCATTTTACACTTAACTTATACAAGATTAACAGTTATCTCTCCCACACTGAATTATTATTTGTTTAGTGACGAAATCTACATGCAGGTGATGGATGGCTTCTTGCATGCTTCATCGCTTTTAAGATCGCTATATATACCCTCGTTTTCCTGTGTTGGTTCACTGTTGCTACAACCACAACCATGACCACACATTTTGGAGCATGATAAACCACTCCTGTGACACTCAAAATTCCATTTACATCCTGACTTGCAGTTGCATGTATGTAATTACAGTGGAACTGCATTATAACTATAATCGACAATGGCAAAATAAATTATCGCTATAGCGAGTTATTGTGATAACAAAATTTACAGTGACCCGCTATTTTTTTTATTGTATTTGCCTGTGTAGATCCCGTGTTTAAAGAATGCCACCTACGCCTATGCAGTGATAAGTTGATACAAAAATATCTACGTCTGACAGCGGCATTATGTAACGACCAGCAGACGCGCGCGACGTTGCTCCTTCCTCCATTCTTCTTCCCTTCCCACAAATTTGCGAGGCGGTGGGAGGGAGTTAGTTGCCTACCAATCAGCGTGCTACTTCACTCATAGTGTCTCTCTCTCACACACACACAAAGCCCAGAGATCACTGGAACCCCCCCCCCCTTTCCCACCACACACCAATTTGTAACCTGTCTGCTCTATACTCTTTCTCCTCTCGCCCCTCTTCCACTACCTTTCTCATTCCGGTTGCCGATCAATAAATTCCTCCAAGCCTTCTTTATTTCGTGTATGGCAGAGGATAGCCATCCTCTCGGGTAGAGAAGGGAAGAGGTGACATGACTTGTGTTTTTTTTTTTTTGTGATTGACATTCTAACACCACAAAAAAAAAAGGAAGCCGGCTGCCCACCTTTTTAACGACTACTCCCGTTTCTTGGTCTCCACTAGTTCTACTCCCATTAATACATCTCCCCTCATCTATCGTACCCTCTTGCTTATCCTTCACAACACCACTCTTCTCAAGCTCCACAGTGTGTCGTGTCGCCACAGACTAACAAAGGCTGACTCTGGCATGGCCAATGGGGTGAATGTCACCTGCGATACAACGTGTTTAAACATCTTAAAAATACGATTTTACAACTGTTCCTATCGCTATAATGAAAGGCTTCATTAACAGATTTGTGTTATAAACAAAATTTAGTACCTCCCAAATTATAGGGGAAAATGACGGTGCATTTAAAAACTATCGCAATAGCGGACGTGATGCTATAGGCCATATTCTCAATAACGCAGTTCCACTGTAGATGTGATATGTTTTGAGGAGCTGCCTCCTTAATTGTTGGAACAGGCCTAAGGCAACCATTTTCAACATTCCAACCCTATTCTGTAGATGGAAGATTAACATCTTGCCACTGTTGCACTTGGTGAAACACGAAGCGTGTGTTGATTGGCTGCTGCAGATGTTGGAAGGGCAACTAAGTTGAAGTTTGCATTGGCAGGTTGCTTCGAAACTGTTTTTAAGATTGTTCGGTACCTGCCATTGAGACCTCTTCCATTGATGATGCTGAGCTGTTGAAAACTTCTATTCTTTCACGAAGAGCAGCACTGCTCTAAATTTTCTGAAATGCAAATTACATAACCAACAAACCCAGCGAACGGAACTCATGCCACCCATACCCGCGTGGCAGGAAATGATAGGACCTGGCGGGACAGTTCGAAACACTGGGGCTATCAACTCCCGAGTACAGGACAAGCCTAACCGGGCGGAATTACGTGACACCCACCATATTTCAGACACTCCGAAACTTTTCCAGCCAGACAGCTTAGGACACAAGCACGTTCCTCAAAGAGTGCACTACCCGCTTACAATGGTATGGGGTTAGCGAGGAATAGTGGACAAGTGTCATCGGGAACCAACTACTTGGGGAAGCAAAAGCATGGTGGGCGTACGCCACAGAATACGACATGTCCTCGGGACAATTCGTACACAAATTTACGGCCAGATACGCGAACATGTATGCCACATTAAAACTACAGGTCAATCTGTTTAGTGAGGAACAAGGCGCCACCGAAGATCTCAACATATTTGTAAGCCAAAAGTTAAGTCTAGCCGACAGACATCCATATCTTGCGGAGGAAGACGTGCTCGAAACGATTGTGGAAACGGTGAGAAAGGAATACCGACTGGAACTCAACTCTTCCTAAGAACAGCCGTGAGTGTAGCACAGACACGGAAAAGTGTAGGGCGGAAAATTTTAATGCGCGCACTAAAGGCGGGAGGACAGAAACGTGGAGCAATATTGTGGGAGTCCGAAGGGAAGTGTGGCGTAAGGGACAATCCCAAAATCTGGGACGTCAATAGTGGGAAGGGTCCACCAAACCTGCCTCTCAGCCGCATGTGTAAGGACGAAAAATACCACTGGTACCAAATGTGCCCGAACTGGGCGAGTGAACCTCGGGGAATGGGAAGGAAGAGTAGGGCAAATTGGGACCACCCTCACAGCCAGTATCGCTACCGGAAGTCCCGAAACTACAAATAACGAACAGATTCACTATTACCTATGCCAGGTTAGTTCCGCCAGTGATCAGCGGATCGGAATAACCATAACCTTGAATGAGTGGAATATCGTCGCCTTAATCGATACGGCCACGTCGCATAACTTCGTCCAGGCGGAGTTAATAAGCCAACAGCTGATCACCAGGGACAAACAAATCGTACAATTGGCCACATTGAAAGGGACCAATGAATGTTTGGGTGAAGTCCAAGTGGAAATACATATTCATGACTGTTCTATGGACATCGTCCTTGTCTCCGACGAGATACGAGAGGACCTGATTCTAGGGGTGCCATGGCTTAGACAACACATTATTGAAATTGCCATGGCATTAATTTCGGTTTGACCGAATGGCAAATGGTGTACAACCTAGGGCATCGTAGAGCTAGACATGTTCTACCACGCCGTACCTGCAGAACATACGGACGTGATCTGACTAATTGACGGGACAAATTTGCCATGGCAGACCACCTTAAAAAACGAGCATGGCAGAACATGTGATACCACTCACTAAAGTTGAACACCTCTAGTCTTCCCCTCGTGATTATGATCATCACCTGAGTATCATTAATCAACAAATCGAGGATTAGGGATCGGGTAATAGAACCCTCGGAAAGCAGTTACAACTCGGCTATCACTCTGATCCCCCAAGAAAGACGTGAGCTGGAGGTTTTGTGTGGACTTCAGCTCGCTCAACCAAGTGACTGAACGTGTACTCCAATTCTTAATCAGTGTGAACTCTGCACTAAACATGTTAGGGGATGCCAAGATTTTATCTTCCCTTGACGTGAGATACAGCTATTGTACCAGTACGACCCGAAGACTGTTACAAGACCGCATTCATGGCCACCTACGACTGCCGTTATCAATTTTTCACCATGCCCTTTGGGCTGAAATGCACCCCCTCCACCATCCCGAACATTATGGTCCACATCCTGGATGGGCTGATAGGGGAGTGTACGATCGCATACTTGATGATGTGCTCTGATTAGAAACGTGGAAGGATCTATTACAATACATATCCCTCGTCTTTGAGCGACTGGCTGTCAATGGGTTAACGTGTGCCAACGGAAAATGTCATATAGGGAAAAATGTCTTCAATACCTGGGCCACATGGTCGACACCGAGGGTATTCAGCCCAACCACGAACAATTGAATCTAATTCAAGACTATCCTGCACCCAACACGTGCAAACGCCTGCGAAAATTTTTCGGGCTTATTGTAAACTGGTTTAGGCGCTACATACAAAACTTCGCCATGAGGCATTTATATCTGCAAATAGATACTAGGCTTGAGGGGCTTAGCACCGTACTATTTCAATATGATGATGACAGGGAATGCAGATTCACAGACTACAATAGCGCTAAGTTTGACCCACGCGAATGCAACTACGATGTGAACGAGAGAGAATGCTTAGCTATCATATGGGCACTAAAACACAACAGCCAACACCTAGAGTACCAACCAGTGTTTAATGTAGCTGCATAACATGCACACTGTCCGCAGCAAACTCATGTGGTGATCCATGTTATTACAGGCCTATTATTTTTTGGTGAAACACATTCTGGGCGATGAAAACCAACTAACCGATGCCCTTTCTCGTGCGCCCTGTACAACCGAAATAGCACGTGATGAAGACAAGTGGGAAGTCTTATTCTCGCCAGACAGTCCGCCGGTTGCCCGGATACAGCATGTCACCGTAGGCACTAGTAAGGCAACCCAAGACCTAACAAATGATGCTGTATACGAACGAGTACTCACTGCACAACAGCGATACGCAGATGTGCACAGAGCGACGGGCGCAGTGTGCCAGAGAAGAGCTTGCCAACTGGTGCATGGTCGATAACTGCCTGGTGACCCATACTGCAGGGGAATGGATGAACTGGTGAACGTACGTTGTTCGTCCGAGAACACTCGCATGTCAGCCGCCTGGCGAAACACCCGGGAGTTGCGCAAACCAAGCGGAACATACTAGTCCACTATTTCTGGCAAGAGCTCACCCTACAAGTGCGGGAATTTGTACGTGTCTGCAAAACATGTAACTGCCTGAAAATGTGCCCTACGTATGGCGTTGCTTAACAGTAACCCTGCGTACCAGAGAAACCCTTTGTGATCATCGCCTTGCACCTGATGGAAACATATGCCCACGTCCCAAACGGGATAAATTTTTTATTGGTTGTGGCGGATTTGTGCACCAGGTTGTGCGAGACATATCCCCTCCCGAGTTCACGCATCAAAAACGTAGCAGGAGCATTGCAGAAATATTTCTTTGCCCTTTGGGCTTACTCAAAGGTAATCATACCCAACAACGGACCGCAGCTCAGGGAAAGCGATGGTGGGAACTCTGCACCAAATGGGGGACAGTACACCACACAATGGCGGTCCACCACCCCCGCCAAATCCCACAAAACGACGGAACCAAGAGTTCAATTCGCAGTTCCGGATTCGCATTGCGGATGACCACACTACCTGGGCCATCCACGTCGCGGAGATACTGTTGGGCCTGAGAAACTGACAGAACGAATCCACGGGCCACTCGTCTGCATAATTACTGTACGGACATGGTCTGACACGACCCAGGGAATATACATACCCACAACCGACCACAAATTCAAGACCCTCAGAAACGGTGACACGAGGACACTTCCGGCAGAGGTTGTAACGGGTCTGGGAACGACAGGATTGGTACCTCTAACAGTGGCTGTCAGAAACCACACAGCTCCCGAAAGAGCTGAAAATTGCATAACATGTCTACGTGCGAGATCACCAGCAGTCAGCCATCTGTGCCAATTTCCGCACAGGGTTCGCACCCCCACCCCTCCCAATGCCTTGGGCAAACCACAAAATCGGCCTTTCCGCTGGAGTGGACACCACACAGTGGTACAAAGGCTGGGGATGATTGACTACTTCATCCAGATGGATGCCTGAAGGAAGTTAAATTCCATCATGACAACCTAAGAGCCGCCCTGGAGGTGCCGACACAAGGCACCATGGCGCTCCAAGGTAACACCAGTCATAAGCAACCGAACAAAGTAGTCCATGCAGATATGGGATGATAATCACTGGCATCAGGCATGCACGGACTCCAGGTCCAACAACACCGATGCCCATAAGGACAACTGGATCGTCAGCTGTCATGGTGGCCCCACGAGCCGTGGGGACATCCGACTTCACGGAGAGCGCCCGGAATGACGACCGACCACCTGATGCCAAGACGTCGGAGGTCCACCAGGACACACACACACCTAAGTGCCCCGCTCCAGACTGCAAGGACACGCGACTGATGGGTGGCCAGGTCCACATCTGGGTCGTGCATCTCCTCGACAGGGCAGCCATACCGCCCTGAAATTCGTCGATGCCGCCGCAGAGATACCGTAGCAACAGCAGTAGTGTCTCATATAAGTTGGCGAGATTTAGATGGTTTGGCTAATGTAGCACCAATGTTTACTTTTCTTTTATGTATCCTTTCACCATCAGCTGGTGTGTCAAGTGGCGGCTGTATATTTATTTCATTAACACGCTGTCATCTAATCCACTTTCCATTGTAAGGCTAAACAGATTTTAAGGTATTTATAGACCCAAATCTGTGTAAAAATTGTGTAGGTTTTAAAAGTAAAAACAGAAAACCTTGAAAAAAATGTAATATTTGTTCCCCTTTTTTTCTATTTTTTTTATTACAAACAACGAATTAGAGTTAACATTTGCGAGACGGTAATTGTAGTTCTTATCACACCTTGGATTTTACAGCTAATATTTTAAGACTGGAAATAAAAGTAATATGGGAAACTTGTTTTACAATATCATTCTTTATTGACCAACAAACAACTTATTAAAGACTTTTTCAAAGCAGTTATTCTGCCAATACTGATACTAAAGAGCTTGAGTTAGAAATATGTGGTGTGGAATAATGTAAGAATTCTTCAAAACTACTCGCGAGCAACCCATTTTCTTCGTTTTATTAATACAGAATAGTAACAACACGAAAACAACAGCAAATTTGGGTTTGCGGGAGAATTGGTTGTAGTTCGGGATCTGACAGACAGACAGACAGATATATAGCGTGGGAGGACGTGTTGTGAACTACCTCCAACACGTAGCAGCACTTTGACTTGGCTCTTGATTCCGTCTTT
Source organism: Clitarchus hookeri (assembly GCA_002778355.1). Lineage (NCBI taxonomy): Eukaryota > Metazoa > Arthropoda > Insecta > Phasmatodea > Phasmatidae > Clitarchus > Clitarchus hookeri. Next base: position 107,326 of record NQII01004834.1, on the reverse strand, counting down.
GTAAAAGTTTACTTTTCTGCTTTTATTGGCTCTAAATGACAAGAGTTTGAAATATATTTCGTCAATTTATTTGAAAAAAATAGTTCAACTATTCCCTCCAATATTTCTGTAGACTCTTGGAATTAATATCAAACATATATGGAAGGTGTTGAGAGTGACAGGAAGACATAAAAATAACTTCCAATGTTTGAAGTTGCATTTCATTTGAATACAGACAGTTTTAATGTCGGTTTCATCTTGAACACACATAAATTACTACCTTAGCAGGATGTTTAGTTTGTAACATTAATAACAGGTGGTTTTTGAACACGTAAAATAAAACATTAATTCATCTAGGAACTCTTTCTTCGTGTATTTTATGCTTGTTTAATGAGCGTCAACAGTGCAGACAGAACTGCCAACATAATTTTAATTTTCATTCGTTCATGCATCAGCTGATAGAGGATTTTTGTCATTGTCACGTTGTTTGTTACGTATACTTCAAGTTGCCACTGACTGAACGTCAAAATATCGTAAACTTATATGAGACAGGCCATAGCAACAGCAGCGTCTTGATGGTGGCAGGCCACCAACCTGCCGAGCAGGTGTAGAAACCGCCAACCGACTCCGCCGAACCAGTATTATCTCATCTGCAAGGGGTAAGTCAAACCAACACCAGTTGGCATGCAACCATGCAACAGGCGATCCAGCTCTGTACACCTAATCTCGCCGAGAAGGTTGCGCCTGTGGCCGAGACGCCGCTTAATAAACTGCTGCAACACACGGGCCTTGAGCGGTGGACAACTCCTGCATGGTCTGGCAAGGCCACTGTTACTGCACCAGTGCGATCCGCGGAACACGCATGTCGTGCATCCCAATGCGTGACTGCATTGTTCCCTTGGGAATGGGTCATGACCCAAAACCGAGTGATCGAACCGAGTAGCTGTGGTGTCCCTAGAGAGATCTGTGTAATTAGGATCGGAATCAGGTGTTAGAATGTGTAGTAAATAGCATTATAATTTGTTGCCCACAAGCAAATGTTCGTGAAATTCGCCCTTTGGGGATTGCGAAGTAATCACAGAATAAATGCACTCAACATGCATATTAAATGATGTGTAGAGTAGCAAGGCTAGAGTATTTGAAGTGTTCTATATAATTTTGCCAGTGTTTAATAAAGCCAAATATGGAAGTAAGAAATAGTTGGTCATTCTTTCAACCTGACCGTTCCGGTCGCAGAGTGCCCCAAAACTTGACAGACCAAATTTTCCCACATGCTCTCTAAGCAACATATAATCATGTTTTGTATTTGAATTAGAGTTTAATTAAGAACTCTTAACTCTACAGGTTTAAGAAAACTCGTTCAGAACGTTAGTGTTTTATATGTATATGTTTAAAGTTCAATATTAGTGAGGTCAGTTAATTAAATTACCTCGTGGAGTGGAGCGAGCTCTCGGCAATTATGTCGCTGGCACGGGCAATTTCCTGCAGTTTGATTCCACGGGTCTTAGATGATGCATTTACGTCGCTTAGCGGGGGTATTTCATACTTCGTTCTGAACACTTAACGGCAATAAGTTAATGTAATTTACTGAAACTTTTATTTAGTTTGTCAACAGTTTTCCTCGCGTTTGGAACACCTCTACTGCACTTAAATTTAGCGACCCCGGAGGTTTATTTATTATTGTAAGATTTCACACCATTCTTTGTCTTTTTTGTACAATAACGGCCGCTGGTAGGCCTTGTGAGTCAGGTCCGCCTTAATTTGCTTTGTATACATGTAACTGTGTACGTTATTCGGCAATACAATTTACTTTAGTTAACCGAAACTTGTGAGTTCTCATTTTAGTGTTGTATTCCGGGCCCTGGCCCTGTCGAGGAAGTCATCGACGCCTCAAGAAGGCATCCTTAATATATAAGCGACAGAGGTAATATTAAGGCGAGCTGGGGAGGCTGAATAACCCGGCTATGTATTACACTTCCCTGTTAATTTGTACAAGAAAATGTAATACATAGCCGGGGTAAATTTGTACAGTGTGCGTCACGGGATACAGCTACGTGGTCGTTCGGCCCACGATCCTGAGAACTGTGACTTCGTGCTCACCCAGTGAGCTGGCGCTCATTCTATTCGAAATAGGAATATTGTGTAGTATTCTAATTTTTCCAAACATAGTCGCCGAATGACTTCTCCTTTACTATCCCCGACCGTTCAGATATCGTGAATTCGTACAAAATACATCATCTCGTGGTATATAAGACTGCTTTCGAAACCAATTACTATGACAAATTTATATTACGACAAAATCATATTTTGATACCAGTGGGCTAAATGGGGTAAATCGACCCATGTTCGATTTTACTGAAATGCCTCAACTCGAACACGAATATGTAACCAGTCTATACATGGGAACAATTTTTAAATTTTTGTTTATTAAAGCCTCTGCTTTATGTTACATGTCAGGGGAAGAGGAGAAGAAGATTGTCATATAATTAAAAATAACCTCACTATACTAAAAAATGGTACAGCCTCATATTATTTGGATTTGATCATAACATGTTTTGTACTGGAAGGTGATGCTCCAGTCAACTATGCTTCCCATAAAAGTTTACTACAATGGAATGATATGTCAAACTAAAATGTTTATCGTCTTAACGAATAAAATCTTCGAAAAAGGCAATTTTGTATTGTAAGTCATATTTCGTTACATTCCTTCGTGCCTTCCGCAATGTTCGGGCTTTCGTTAGTGATAGGAAACATTACGCACATGAACTTTAACTGAATAACGAGAGTTTGTTTATAAATTATGAATACTTAAGCTTTAAAATATTAATAAATCAAAGAAGTAAATCCCTGAAAATATGTTGTTAGCGTTTGGCATGTTTTAAAAATTTGTATATTAAATAAATATTATATTCTAGAGTAAAGGTATATTTTGTTAGTCAAGTGTGTCAAAATTGTTGTCGACATCGTACTATTTACTTACACGTCTGTATGTGAGATGAAGTACACATAAATATGCTGTAGTTTGGTATGCACTGATTTAAAATGGGCTCGCATGTATGTCGATAATAGAGAGCAGACAGAGCTTTAGTGTTCACGTGTACAAACATATTGCTCAATGGTCATTTGCTGTTTGGTGCCAAGTTATTTATGAAAATTCTTATTTTGCTATTTTAAAACCAGGATTATAAAATTAGTGATGGACAAGAAACTAGAGGCTGTCATGTTTAAGTAGCTAGTATTAATTCCAATATATCATGCATTTTCACTCATTGTTTTTTCAAGAGAAAGTAACTGAAAATTTGTAATAAATCATTGTTTATTTTTCTGGTGTTTCATTATAAACAACTGTAAATAACTAATAAATTCCTTCAAAATAGCCAGCCTACCCTGCATAATTATGTGTAGGTATAGAAAAATGTAAATAAACATTTTTTTAGAAATAATTTTATATTTTTATATTTGCATTATTATCTGTGTTTTTTTTTCTGGGGCGAACGAGGATGTGGGTTTTCTCAGAGTATTCGCATATTTTTCACATATAAATGTTATGAACGAAGGCCTTTTGTAGACAAAAGCTTGGCACTTTACTGTAAGAAGAACCACGTTGATACAAAAAAAAAAGCATTTGCTGTTCTGACACAGTGAGATGAACATCGATTTTGAAGCGTTCCCTCGTCAAACCATGAAGATGAATTGTTAATACGAAGGCAGGCGCCTTTTTACGTCAACTATCATGGAGCCGCGAACTGCGTCATCGCTAATTGGTTGTCGCAAGTGCCGATTCTGCAATCGATTTTTCACCTATGGTCTAAATGCTAGTCGGCATGAGAGAGTGATGAAGTATTATGGCATTGTTCCCATGCAGTTTGTGCAATACGATACATTGAAAGAACATACAGATATCTGCAAGGATTCGTGTACTGGTAGTCAGCAAGTGTTAACGGCAATACGTCTTGCTGCATCGATTTGTACCGATTCGACAGGTGATTGTGATGAGACAGTTAATGGCTAAAGATGAAATGAGTGCAGCAGAGTCGGTTTGTCGCGAATGTATCCTTCAATACTTTCGCGTGAAGGCGGTGAACTTCAAAATAAACTGTCTTTGGCTCTAAATACTGATGAGCAAACAACTCCCACTACAAATAATAGCAAATTTAATATAGATTACAGAACAGGAAATGAAAATGAACATGAAGACAACGATAGCCCTGAAGACGATGATGGCAATTTTCTCGATGGCCTGAAACACCCCTCTAACTCATTTGCTGTAGCAAGCGACATGAAGGAGGCAGAACTCCGAAGACCCAAATGAACTTCTTGTTAGACTGAGATATTTGATGACTTTCAAAAATGTGGAAATTTCCATTTTTCTGTACGCCCTGCTCTGTTAAGAGCAACTCCAGCAAGGTTGGTAGTGGGGTGATAGTCCCCTGAGCCCCTAAAAACAAAACTACACAGCAAATTCGTGTGTCTGTAGTATGTTGGCTCATGCATTTTGAATTAAATGTGCGGCATTGCTAACACACTTCCATATTTCCATAGTTTATTTTGTTTCTACTGCAGAAAAGAAGCAGAACACCAGCATCAAGTAAACCGACTTGAAGTCACAGGCTGTGCAGCGAGGAGATAGATTTCAGACAAGTATTGTAACATTGTCGACAGTATTAGTTGTGGTTTCGTGCTGGCGTGTTGCAGTAGTGCTCTAAACTATTGTCTTGTCTTTTGTAGGACATTTCTTTATGGTGGATCGCCACAAGCTTAATATATACGTTGCATATATCATGTTTGTTCAACTTTCGCGATGTATAAAGAAGACTGACAATTTATAGTGTTCATAGTGACGTGAACCACAGGTCCACGAGCTCCTTGTGCCCTCTCTGACTGCCGCAGTCACATCAGCTACACCAGGCCGCACCAACAACATCAGGCCAAGAGAGAGTATTGGAGGTTGAAAAGAACGGAACTTGCTACTTCTTGCCAACAGGTACTACGTGACTCAAGTGGTCATCCTACTTTGTTTATTACAAGAGGTAACTCTTGTAATAAATTAGTAGGCGATCCGAAAATGTGTTTACCCCAAGGTCACAGTTGGTGGGTGCACGGGCCATTGGTCGTTACGTCGTAGAAGCTTACGCCGGAACATGCGGCGTAACGCACCACCAAGTGACATCAACTGGCCTGTAGGCCGAACTTGAAGTGCTAAGTGCCCCAAAGTGCGACCAATAGTGCGCAGCATTTTTCTATACCCATTACACAACTTCATCTCATTCAAAGCTACAATAAGGGGGTGGGTTTTATAGTATTAAGAGCCATCGAGCATGGCAACCCACACCCCCTGCCCAGGTGGACTCGTTCATCCCTTTAGGTGACAGCCACCTAGCAACACTGTAGCCAATGAAATACAAAAACGTCAAAGGAAATGAAATACAGACACTTCACAAGGAAGAATAATATTGTATTCAATGTCAATTTATACAAAAGTAATTATGTTTATTTAAAGGAAGACTGCCTATAAACGCCTCCATCATAACAACATTTCATGTAGTGCGGTGGCACTATCCGTAAACTTCACAACATCAAGCCTAACATATATTGGTTAATCAACGGAGTGTCATCAATATGTTTAATTTAATTTAAATAATTTTTTTTCCACTGCAATAATGTTTTATAGTGCTTATGTCATGTTTTACCATTCAGCATTTGATATCGGTTCTCACCACTTGTGATGGAAGCCGATGCCACTCATTCGTTTCGCTTCAGCACATGAGCCATATTGGCAGCGTTGTCGTCTGCTCTGCGAGTCACCTCAGTACCACCATTTAGGCTCATATCACTTCATTGCAATTGTAATTTTAATAACTGGAACATTTGATTTCTTCTATTTCTTTCCAGTGCCGAGGGGAGAACCACCTGCACTCTCATCAGAGGGCTTAACGCTACCGCGTATCTGTATAACCACCATGCTGATTTAGGTCAGTTTTACGCTAAGGTCACCAGCAGGCCATAAGTGCAGGGTCCGTTTCTTTTAATATTCACATGTCCACTTCTTGAACAGTAAACAGATTTACAAAATTCAGTGAGTTTTGATTCATAGTTCTCCACGACATAGTGCGCTACACCTCCTGTAGTACCACTCACAATTTTCTAGTATATTTCACACTTGAGTCTGACGTCTCTACACGTCTTTCGGCTGAAGGCATGACTTCACTGGTCAAACTGTAAACAGTATTTTGCACTTAGGTTGGCTGGCAGGTCGTGTAACTTGACCTAGTTTTCGCAGCGGGTGACATGGGTAATCACTTACCCAAAGATTCTGTTTCTGGCTGTGGGTGGTGTCTTCTTGCGCCTCGCACTGTGATCCTGGGTGAGCCTCGGCATCTGCATGGCGAGGGGTTGAAGGCTGCTTCACTTCCTCTCTCGGCGATGTCCTCATTGGACTGCTGCGTAGCAGGCCCGTCCTCGGTTTATGGCTGCGGATTCCCGGCTTCGTTTCTTGGTCGGTGCACTTCGCTTCTCGCCTACTGACTGTCCTTTGCTCGTTCTCGCTTCTCGCCCGTTCTCTTTCCACTCGTAACCCACTGTGGTTCATTGGCATTGCTACTCACATCTCTGAGCATTTGAGGTCCGATAAGCGCATCTCACCGGTGCGCTGCTTACTTTCCTGGCCGCGTGGTTTTTCACCCGTCCGCCTGCCTAATTCTCCCATCATTGACACTGACCCTCCTTCAGGGTACTCATGACCTAACTTTACTATCGGTAGGAGCTGTATTTCATCCTTGTCCGCCTACCTCACGTCATTTCCCACTGTCCAGTGAAAATGACCTCGCGTTTTTCCCTACGCATGATAGCTCCTAGCTCGCTAAATTCTCTGCATTACTTTCTTCACTACTGTCTGCCTCGCTTCGTCTTCGCTGCTCGCTCTCTCGCTCGCACTCGTTCACTTTTCCCTCGTTGGCTCTCGAAATATTCTCGCCACTTTATTGCCCGCCATTCCGTGGGCTGTGGCCAACTTCTCTGCTAATCACTCCTTGCTAAACATCCTTAGGTCACCCGCCTTGCTCTCTCGCTCGAATTCGCTCCTATGCTCGTCTTCGGAAATTTCTCGGCTGCCTGCTTCGGTAATTGGGCCTTGTAAGGTAATATTGCTGGACGCCACAGGGTGTTTAGATAAGACTCCCTGAAGTCTGGGTTCCTCCTTACTAGCTCGGTAATCTGGTACGGTTCATCCTGACTAGTTCATCAATCTGGTACGGGTGAGACCCCTTTCCTCGGGTATATGGGTATAGTCTGGTTCTTGATAGTGTCTCTACAGACTTATCACGCCCCACCATTGGGAAGCCAATTTAACTTGATGGTATTTGGTTGGGGAAGCCAATGTAACTTGCGCTTTACCCCACCTGTGGAGAATACAGGGTGACTTATAGTATCGTAGTTAATTCCTCCAGGCATAAACTATAAGGTGCCTAGAAAGTTAAGGGGTTTTTCAATTATGTAGTCTTTTGACGTTTCACTTAACTGGATAACTATATTGTCTCGAGTTTGAACAAAAACAACATACAGCAACTATTCCGAGGTGTGGTACTCTAATTTGGCTACTCGTATTAACTGGGGCGACTTCGTGGTGGAGTGGGGCTTCTCTGGGCGGATGGTTGTATACTTAACTCTGCTGTGGGTGCTGGTATCTGGGGATGAGCTCCAGCGAATTTGTAGGTCTTGGAAAAAGGCCCGCATTTGGTGTCGTCTCTCCTGAACTGCTCTACTGATGTACTGACGTGGCCAGGGGTCCGATCCCCCGGGCAAACGCTCTCTGCACGACTGTTCCCTCGAACTCTGCGTGGTAATTTACTAACTCTTGAACTAACCTCTCGGCTCGGTAATGAAGAACTCCCCTCTGCGCTGCGATAAAGAACTCACTCCCTCTTCTCGTTAAATTCGCTTATATGCTCCCCAGTTTCCCTCCCTAAGTCTCGGCACGTGTTGCCTTGTTGGTGGAGGGGGCGGTGGGACGAAAACAGAACAATGCCTTTCACAAAACGTGCCCTGGTTCCTGATGGTTGGAT
>NQII01004834.1:24891-98997 GCA_002778355.1 Clitarchus hookeri | reverse complement strand
GCCGCTCTAATCCTTCTAATTCGTCACACGTCAGCGTGCTTTAATGCAGTTATGAGAGACATTGAAGATATTTAGCCAAAATCTGTTCTTTCTGTTTGCTGATGAAAATAAAAGGTGAACAAATATTGCGAATCCTATTTCTCCAAAAGATTCTGTGAGTTTAGAATATTTTCAATCGATCAGAATACAAGCAATAAATTTAATGGGTAAATTAACTACTGGTAAAGCTAATCAATATTTTAAATTGCATACTGGATAAAGTTACTTTTCATATTCATACGAGTGTACAGTCCTTATAATTAGAATTAATACAGATATTTTTAGTTTTAAAGTAACGAAGTTGACTTTTTTTTTTTTACCCTTCCATTGGTAAATTATCTTTATCGAGTTATGAACACCTTCGACACAAGACACTTTAGTCTGAAATATTTTCTCACTGAAAGTGGCAGTGTTATTCTGGTGCCGATATATATATATATATATATATATATATATATTCATATAGATGTTCGACAGTTACAAAAAAATCTTAGAATCGTGAACATTATTCTTGCAGATCCAAAAACTCTTCACATTGCAAGAAAATCTTTTAAAATACAAAAAAAAAAACTTTAGAATTCGCCAAAAAAATCTGGGAATCACCAAAAATCTTTGACAATCGCAAGACAATCTTCAAAAATCAGTATAAATCTTTGGGAATTGCTTAAAATCCTGGGAAATAACCGAAAAACACTAGTAAATCTTAAAACAGCAAGAAAATTTAAAAAAAAATCACTCAAATTCTTCAAAAGTCACAAAAAAAACGTAAAAATCATTAAAATTCTTTTAAAATAGGAATAAAATCTCCTAAATTCACTAAATACCTTTGGAAATAACATTAATCTTTAAAAATCATTGTAACTTAGAAAAATTCACCAAAAAAAAAAAATGGTGTATATATAATTCCACCTAGTTGTAGCCCCCTCGTTATTAATTTGTTAAATGTATACCACATTTTTTGTTAAATTTTTTTGGTTATTAAAAATATGATGAACCATTTAATTGATTTTAACTATTAACACATAAATCTAGATTAAATCTGGAATATAATGGCCATCCAGAGCCTCATGCTTCATGTTCAATTATTTTGTTTAAAATGTTATTAAAAATTGTATTTATGGCTTTACCATATTAATTTTTTGATACATAATTGAATTAGGAGTTCGAAAATACATGTCTTGTGAATATATTTGATTTGTAAGTAAGGCTTCTATTATATATTTATGTTTAAATCATTTATAGGATTATTTAGTTATAAAACATTTTTTTTAAATCGCTAGGCATACTTTTTAAGTTGATTTTAACAATTCATTAGGTGTATAATTTTCTGGTATGAAAATTATGACTGTAGGTATTCTTGATTTAAAAGCAGTCCTTCCCATTTTTTTTTGTTTGTTTGACATATTAAACTTTTTATTATTAATTTATTAAAATGGGATATTGTATAGTTCAACTTTTCTGTTAAAACATAATTATTGAAATTAAACTGTTTATTATCTTTGGCTTTATTATAAATTCCTTGTCTTCTATTTACAGGTTGAACAAATGTATCTTTTAAAATTAAATGTTTTTCGAAATAAGTTTTTAACATAGTTATCTCTAGAAAATACATCGTCATTAAAATTAGATTATTTAAGTTTGTATAGTTTAATTATAAATTACTTGTCTTATTTTTAGGTCAAATTTAAGTACTTTTGTGAAATATTTATGTTTCTATCTCTATTTCCTGGTTGAATACATGTATATTCATCAAAATTAAATTCTTTAAAATCATTACCTTTATTATGATATGAATTCCTTGTCTTCTATTTTTAAATGTTGAAAAAATATACATATATTTGTCCAATTTAAATTGTTCCAATTTTTAACATTATTATGAATTCCTTGGTTCATATTTTTAATGTAGAAATATATTTTCATCAAAGTTAAATTCTTTAAACACTTTAGTTTTTTTTATAAATTATTTGTTGTCTTTTTTAGATTAAATAAATATATCTTCATCAAAATAAATGAAAGGCATTTATTAAAATTTATATCACTTTATTTTTGTAAAATACTATCAGCTGATAATTCGTATATGTGATTTTTTATTTTTCCTCTAAAGATCTTAATTCGCGAAATAAATAATTTTTTATAAATTATAAAGAATTGAATTATTTTTCTCAATATATATTTCGATTATAGCTTTACAAATGAATTTTTTAAATATGATTTTGTTTTATATTTTGAAAATTCTAAAAATTTTATTTTTCCACATTAATTTTTAATTGTTTTTAATGTACACTTATTTAAAAAATTGTTATATATAATTTTTGTTTATATATATTTATATCCAAACATTTTTATTGCAAATTATTTTCATTTATTTAAAAAATTAATATGAATTTTTTTTATTAATATAGCTTAGTATTCATTTTTCAATTAATTTTTTTAGTTAACTCATTTGTGTATAGTTTGCAAAATGCGAATGTTTATTTCTTGTTTTAGTATGATGAGGAAATGAACTAAAATATTTTATTTCTTCTCAGTTTTTACACTTTTTAATTAAATATTATTTTGGCAATTTAGAATATGATTTATTTTTTTAAGTTCTTCAAAATATGTATTATAAAACAATTTATACATTATCAAAATATTTTTACTTGAATTATATAATTATTTTTATAATATTTTCTTTTATTAATTAGTACATATTTTACAATTATTAATATATTATTTTGGTTTTCTAAGACTAAAATAGTGTTTGCATTGGTATATTGGTTCAAACAATCAATTACCCCAATCGCATGTATCATTCAAACAACACATTTATCTTTTTTGTTTTGATATAAATTAAAAGAAGTAATATTTTTCCTTCTCCACGCTTATACCTCTTTTTAGTTGCATTTAAATTTGACATTTTATTATATTGAGTTGTTATGAGTTGTTTTATTTATTATAATTCATAAAAAAAATATTTTTCTCTTGCCATTGGTTTTATTAATTTTTATTATTAATTTTTTATTTATTTATTAAATATATTCTAACAAATTATTTTCTCGTTATTTTGGATAGTTTATCAAGGATTTTTAGAGCATATTTTATTTATTGTTATTTTATTAAATTCCTTAAAAAATTTAATTTCGTGACATTTTGTTAATTTATTGGGTATTTTCGAAGTGTGCCAGCTCTCTCATATACTTTGTACTGTCGGTAATGGCGTACTTGTAATACTGTGGGGTGTGGTGGTGTCAAATATTCTGCATGCCTGCCAAAATCCAAGTCCCTCTTACCCGAAAGAATATTTTTGGTGTTGGATGTTTCTGTCTTCATCTTGCTGTATTCAGTATCCACTTTTGAATAAAAGCCCATAGTATCATCCTTTGGATTCCTTTCTTCGCCAGTGTTCTTTATCTTTCTCATACGCTTAAATATCGATGTTACTGTATGCTTTGTACTTATTTGAAACAACGGTGCATGATGTTACTTGTGAAATCTGTATATACTGTGACCTCTGTTCTGTGTATGCATTATGGCACCATAGCAACAGAATGTTGCAATTTTAATTTTTGAGTGTTACTTTTGTCGCTGTTTATGTTGGAGGAAACTAATTTTGTATTTGGCAGTATAAACCGTGAGCTATGCTCTGATTGGTTAATGTCTAGAGCCCTCAGCCAATAATAAACATTCTCTGTTAGCTTTTGTTCATCTCGCGTGTGTTGTTGTGGTTAAAGTTCGTTAAATAAAACTTACATTTCTCGATCTGCTGCGTGTTCTTTGTGTTAATAATTCAACAGTTTACTCATTCTCACTAACAAAAATAATATTGCACTGAATATTCATTTCCAAGCTATTTTTAACCCTTTGTATTATAAATGTTTTGAAAAAGGTCTTAATACTGCTGAGTTTTGTAATAGCATAGTCCAGATCAGCTGTTTGAATGTGCAAGTGCAAATGAAACTTTTCCAAGGTCAGATTTTAAGTTATGATTTCGTTTGTGTATTATGTAATTTTGTTTGTATTTTATAATTGCGTTTGTGTATATTTCAACGATATACTATTTAGAGATATGGAAAACTCTAGAAATAAAGAAAATCTTTGGAAGCAAATTTGCATGAATTTAGATTAAATGTAGGGCCTATGGTTATAACTTGTTATTGGCACATACATGTAAATGTCTAAAAAATTATAACATCTGCTCACAACTAGTATAATTGCAAGTATACACATGCAGGACCTATAACTAGCCTATTTTTTCAGATCCCATATACATCATATTTGGAAGCACTCTAACAATGATTTACAACTTATCAAGTACGAGGCTTTCTCAACTCCGATGCCAACACAGATACGATTTTTTTTAATGTTGACACGACATTAAATTAATGTTAACACGAATTCAATGTTAACTTCAATGTGAATTGACCTTTACTGCCGGTTAAATTCTTTGTTAGTAGACTAGCATAATAAAATATAAACAAAAAGTTTTAACAATCTCTACATTCAAAATGCAATGGAAATTAATTAGGAGCTGTTATATAAGTTACATGAAAATGTTTTCAAAAGGAAAGTTTTTTCAGGGCTCAGGCGAACCTCCAAGAATATATTCTTAAATCGTCACTCTACTGTATTTTATTAGGAATTAAAGTTATGTACTCATGCAGTGTTTATACTTGTATCTTCTTTGCCATTAGAGTTTTCTTCTGTTGTTAATATGCAGTTTTCTTCTGTTGTTAATATGCAGTACACTTAAAATAAATAATAACCAACATTAAAAAAAAATCGTGAACAGAGTGAAATTCAGAGTTCATAATGGAAAGAAGACAACATTTGTTAAAATCAAATTGATATTCAAGAAGACAAGCGCTATTCATTTTGTGGACAGGCAATTCAATTGTAACACAGTGCATGTGAAGAAAAAAAAAAGCGATGTATTCCAGAGAGCCACTATTCAAATTTCACCTGTCAGCTGGTCCGTCATCAGCTTACTATGATTCAGTACTCTCCAAAGGCATAATTAATTATTCAGGTACGCCATTTCTTTCCAGTGCCAGAAGATTCGATGGGAAGGCAGATACCACACCAGGGCCAAATACGTATAATTTATCCTGTTTTCCGATGAAAAATATAAAAGGTGGTAGTTCGCTCAAAAATACTGCATCGAGATTCAAAGTGAAAAGTGAGTGTGCTTTCTATGAACAAGAAATTCAAAATGACCATATAATTGAAGGTATGTGTACATCTGATGTTCGTGATGAGCAAGCTGTCTCAGTTTTAGCAGATAAACCTGAATATAAAGACTTCATATTTAAATATCCTAGCAGAGGTTTTTCTGTACCTCCGAAGAATTTTCTCGGTTATAGAAATGTTTGTGGAGAATTGAGGCCAATATTTCGTGAAGTAAACAATAATGAAGTTGGCCCAGGTTATTATGACACAGAGTTAAAAAATTTTAATCAATGCTTAAAACCAGGAATTATTTTTTCTACTGCACCCAGATTTGTTTACAAAGAGACTGAAACTCCTGGCCCTGGGAACTATAACTGGCAATGTAAACTACAAACCAGCAGAGCACCTGTGAATAATATTCGTTTTCAAGATCCACGTCCATTACGATACAATATCTTTGATGTAGATACATCTCCTGGTCCAGGTCATTACAAAACTCCTCGAAGCTCCTTTGATGTTAAGAACGAGAGAAAAAGATGTCATGTAGGTTTCATGTCAACCAAACCCAGACAAATGTTGACACCTGTAAATAATGAATCAGTAGCAGCAAATGCATACTACATACCTAGAGACCAATTTAGAAAGCATATGTCATACAGCAGTTCTGTTGCTTTTTCAACAAGAATTCCAAGATTTTTTACTCATCAGTCGTATGGACCAGGACCTGGATCTTATGAGGTTCACGACTATTGGACGCTTAGGAATCTACAGCATCATACCTCAATCAATAAGAACCAGGAAATTGCAAAGAAAGAAGTTTCTAATATTCCAGGGCCTGGCTCTTATGACATCCATTTTACCAAGAAAATTTTTCGCCCATCTGCATCATTTGTATCTGAGACTTCGCGTTTTGAAGACCATGTAAATGGAACGGCTCATCAGTTCTATAACCTAAGTAAACCTTCCTATTGTTTTCTGAAAAAGGTCAGTCACAGGAGAGACCCTGGAATATTTTATTCCGTTGCTCCGTTTCTTTCTTCAACCCATCGCTTCCAAAAAATAAGAGATATGAAAACAAATTTTCCAGAATCAAATAACTCTGCTCCAAATAAGTACGATTTGTCGCATTATCGTCCTTATAAAAATTATTTTACAGGGAAATTATACAAAATTTCTTATAAAACAGAGAGTTCGAAAACATAAACAAGCAATGAAATCGAATTCTCCTAGACCTGCTCTTTAGAGTATCAGCCCTATACATGCCGACGTTTGTTATAAGAGAACCTGCAATGTAATATTGTCTAAATGTAAAAAATCACCTCCTGTATCACGAATTATAGTTTCAAGTAAAATTATCGACGAAAGAGGAAAATAATTACTCCATATGGTATTTTTGCCCCAAAAAGAATATCCACTAGAGCATGTGATTTAGATATTAAAAAACAAAGACAAGAAAGATGTTAACTAAAAAATGGTACACTAATTAGCGATTGTGAGCCATTAGCATTCTATAACATCGCTACTAATTTAACCTTCAAAAAATTATAAAACATAATTGGTAAATAATTTAAAGGACAATTACATTAAAAATACATGCATATATTTCGATAATCAAGAGTTACTTTCTGGTTTGCATGTTTATCAGCTCAAGAAAAGAAGAAATCGAAAGATGAACTGAAATTATAAAATATCATAATTGAATTAGACAATTTGCCCTCTGCGTGAAATAAAGCAAAAACAAACGAATCTGAAAAATGATCATTGGATGCGATCTGTTACTTTCTTTAGTCCTGAAGGTATGTAATCTAAGTTCAAAATCTTATATCGTACCTACCTAATGCAGTATGACAGTATGTATTGTGATTACTGTAAAGCAATTAATCTACAAAATTAAATTTACATATAATAAATATTCACAACCAAGTTATAAATCATATTATTTATTGACATAATAATTTATATTATCTTAATAATAATTTAACATAATGAAGATAAATTATTAATATTATAAAGTTACATTATTTAATTGGGCTGACAGAACTTCTTGGATTTTCAGTGTCAGCCTATCGGCGAGCATTAGTAAACTTTGTTGCCACATTTATCAAGCACCCATCCCGACATAATACGCGTGACAAAAATTTAATTGTACTAATATCAATTAAAATACATAAAGTAGAACATTCGTTTATAGTAGAGACAGAAATCGATACAGCACATACTTGATATATTCGGGAGTATACATCTATTAGGAAGCTGCCTGAACGGATGAAATGCTACATTTTTTCATTCGTAGTAAAATCATTACAATATCTAAACTTACAAAATAACAACGTCTATTAAATGTTGATTTAATAATTTTCATTTACTTACAGTTGTGTACAACATAAAATAAATTCATGTTCATGCTGTAACTTGTAATGACAGCACAAACTCCTCTTCCTTGTCCAGACAGATATACTGTCATTTCTTTCCATTACAAACTTCTGTCAGTCATTCGATTTATTATAGCTTGCATGGCCCGATACCGAGTGGTCCAACTGAGTGCCTGTGGTGTCCAAGAGAGATCTGTGTAATTAGGATAGGAAACAAGTTTTAGAATGTGTAGTAAATAGCATTATAATTTATCGCCAATGGGCAAATGTTCATAAAATTTGCCCTTAATGGATTGCGAAATAATCGCAAAATAAATGCATGCCATGTCCATATTTAATGAGGGGAAGAGTTGCAAGGCTAGGGTATTTGAACTGTTTTATATAATTTTCCGATTGCAATTGTGAGTGTAATCGAGCCAATTAGAGACGTGGTAAATAATTATTCTTTCTTTCAACCACACCATTCTGGTCAAGGAGTGCCCCAAAACTTAACAGACCTTAATTTCACACATGCCTACAAGGCACCACATATTAATGTTTTGTATTTACATTAGGGCTTGATTAAAAAGTCTTAACTCTCTACAGGATTAAGAAAATTCACTCAGAACATTTCGGTTTTTTATGTTTATATGATTCAAGATCAATAATAATGAGGTCAGTTAATTAAATTACCTCGCGCAAAGGAGAAAGTTCTCTTCAAGGAAGCCTCTCGCCCGTGCCATCTCCGGCAGTCTGATTCCGCGGGTCTTAGGTGCTTCACGTGTGTTACATCGCAGAAGACTTTCATGCTTTGTTCTGAACACTTAACTGCAATAGGTTAACGTAATTTACTGGAACTTTTATTTAGTTTACCAACAGTCTTCCTCACATTTGCATCACCCTACTGCCAGCTCAATTTACCGACCCCGGAGGTTTAATTGCTATTGTATGTTTTCGTGCCATTCTTGGCCTTTAGTTTTGGTACAGTAATAGTCGCTGGTAGGCCTTGTGAGTTAGGTTCGCTTTAGTTTGCATTGTATACACGTAACTGTGAACACTACTTGCGCTACAGTATACTTGAGTTAACCGAAACTTGTGAGTTCGCATTTTATTGTTGTATTTCAGTTCCAGGACCTAACTAGGATGTTATCAATGCCTCAAGGAGGCATCTTTCATTTGTAAGGTAAAAGGGAATACTAAGGCTTGCTGGGGAATCTGAATACCCTGGCTTTATATTATGTTTTCCTTTAAATTTGTGCATTGTGTGTCAGTCGATACAGCCACATGGTCGTTCGGCCCACGATCATGAGAACTGTGACTTTGTCCTCAGCCAGTAAGATCGTACCCATTCTATTCGAAATACAAATATTGTGTAATATTCTGACATTTCTTAAGATAGTCACCGGACGACGTCCGCAATACTATCCCCGACCGCTCAGGTAACGTTATATTAAGTGTCTCATATTTTCGAAAAACTGCAAAAAGATCTGTGACTTGCATTTTTGGACTTATGGGGTATGCTGAAGCATTATTACATTTGTATGTTTCAGTGTTATATTCTTTTGTTCCACTTTTACTAAGGAAAGTTAATGAATCACTTTTACGTCAGCTGGGATATTGGGTGAAACAATAATTTTTTAACCTTTTATTCATTAACTTCGATATCATTTAAAGCTTTGTCAGTTCATTAAAATTAAAATTTTGTTCGAATATTGCATATTTTTATGTCAGCATTTTCCTGCTTTTCATAATTTTTCACACTATCTGGTTTTTTTAAGACATCAATTAAATATAATATCCACTTGTATACCCGTTTTCATACATTTTCTCCTATTAATTTGGAAAAAAATACATTTTTTTTATTTGTAAGGTTTGCAAAGGAATTTTTCTTTTATAGGTGTTGTTCTTTTCGAAAAACAGAATCTAATGCCAGCCCAGTAATAGTACTAATTTAGATTACTCGTTTGCTAATAGCAAATTGACCTCTAGGTGGGCTAGTTCCACCAATATTTACCTTTCATTGTTTCAATAATTTTAATATTTAGTATTTTTATTTAATAACACTTATGTGTTTGCATCGAATATTTTGTTTATTTCAAATGAAACTATCAGTCATGCATATATGTAAATATAATCAATCATTTCCATTAAAATACATTCGGAGAAGGAACAAAGGAAATGTTCTACATTGAATTCAGGTACAGCAGTGACAACCATAAGATGATTAGGGTGTTATACTGTATGTACTTGCTAAGGGATTTTTTCTCCTTCCTCTTCTAAGTCTTTGAGACGAACTATTGGTCGCCTTCCCACCAAATGCCTGGTCTAGATCCGTCCCTGGTTGATGCATTCCGCATCCCTCCACCCTTAGCCTGTTATGCTAGCAAAGCTACGACTACTACTAGGGATAGTCGGCCCGTACACAGCATTAACCCCTTCTGTGACTCCAACACCAGCGACATGCACCGGAGTGCACTACACCTTTGCTACCCGCTGGGTTCTGTCAGAGCCAGGTGACCATCCCTCTTTCATGCCCTCAAGATAAATCTTTTGAGGGCGTGATAATTCGGGCTGACCAATGCGGGCCAACCTCTCGTGCATAAGTGACATGTGGTGTAAGTGCTCCTCCCAACTTGCCGACTATATCACCATGCCGTTCAGGTAGACGAGCGTAAATTCGCAGATGAGGCCTTCCAACACTCTGTCTATCATCGCCTGGAAGGTGGCCGGTACACACTTCAGTCCGAATGGTATGGTGCAGAACTGAAAACGCCTGTCATCGAGGGCTGTAAAAGTTGCCTTGCCACGATCTTTAAGCTCGGCTGGCACTTGCTAATAGCCACGCTTAAGGTCAAGGGATGACATTACCTTGGCTTACCCTAAGGAATTGAGGGCATGTTTGATGCTGATGTATGGAGTATATGCACTACGTATTACTTGGTTCACTTCCAGAATATTTACACAAAACGACCACATGCCATCTTTTTTAGATGCCAATATTATGGCGGAATTGAAGTCACTGTTTGTTGGTTTAATAACACCGTATTTTAACATTTCTTGAAATTTTTGTTTAATAATCGGCTCTTGGTGCAGTAAATAACTGTGTGGTGCAGTGTATATGGGCCTGTTTTCCACTAGTAGTATGGCATGCTCAGCTACTGTGGTTCGACGAAGGGCGTCATGTGCTGTAAACACGTCTCGGTGCTCATCAAGGTGCCGCTTAAAAGCTGCCTGGTGATCGGTCGGTTTGATGTAACGATTAAATCACAACTGTTTAATTTTATTTGATCAAACTTATTGGAAGTAGTTTGACGGAAAAATTTGGCAGTGAGACTGGGGCTTTACGACTTTTGAGAATGGAACGGGAATGAGACGACAGGTCAAAAAGAGCCGGAGATTAGAAACTAGACATTTTTGGTGCATCAGACTAAATATGAGGTTGACTAATTTTTGTCTTCTGTTACTTTATTTAATATTTTCTCACAAAATGCAAAAAAAAATTCAAATTCTGTTTTTTCAACAATTCTGACTCTTTAAATTCTGTTTTTAAGAATATTTCAAGGTTTTTCCGAAAAAAAAGTGACATTTTGCTATATTAATTCTAGCGTTACAACTTTGATTTCTTCAAGCTCAACTATTATTCAACTTTTGATACTTTATGCCGACAGGGGTAGCGATATGAATACAAGGGTTTTTCCGGGCTTTTGCTCTTTGTTGTGCATGAGTACGTTTCAGTAATCTATGGTTATAAATGTGTTTATTTTGAAATGCTCTGTCTGCGGTTATAAAAAACTAATTACGTCTTTAAATTCTGACTATTTGACAGCTAGATTTAACTATTTCGTTATGGATGAGCGTGTAAATTGTGTAGATTTTCATGAAATGGAACTTGATGAACGAATCTTAAAGGTGAGTGGGTTTAACTGAAAAATTCGCCTGCGAATGATCGTCACGTGTGTTTCAGGAACTGAAGTAGTAGGCTTTTTCACTCCCAGAAGAGTGCCCTCCCCTCCCTTTTTTTTTTCTAATTCATATTGATGAACTTGCCGTTTAGAAGGGCTTAGTAAAATTACATATTGATGAATTTTTTGGGTTGTAACAGGTTAAGGGGATTGTGCAAAGCAGACTTATTAAATACTTATTTAAGTGTTCACAACCGAAATGAGCAGGATATTTAACATGTTTTAGAGTCGTGACTCTCCCTTTAAGATATTGGTTATCTCAGTTTCTCGTTCTCGGCTTCTGCCGCACCTGTGTAGTCATTTTATGTCTTTTAGCTAGTACGATTACTAAATCACGTATTTATTTTATTTTTTGGAACTTCTTTTGAACTGGTATGTGAACAATGAAATTCTAAACTATAATTGCAATTGTCCGATGTCAAGTTGCAACAGCGTGATGCCCCTGCAGACAGGATCTATTAAGATAGATATTAATGCAGTGCTTTTTGCCAAGGCCACGCCTTCCCACATCCAGATGCATGCAAACTGTGAATCCAACTCCTCATGACACCTGACTCATTTTGCGAAAGAATCGGACAGGCTGGCTCTTCTCATCCTTGCCTTCTCGTTCTTTCTACTCGTGTCCAGCGTTTAAACCATCGACTCACAAAAAAAAATCTTATTTTCATAGAGAACGAATTATACGTTTTTGTTCACTCAATAATTAGATCATTTAGAATGAATCGTTCATAAATGACCCATCACTAGCAAGCAGGTGAGAGGATTGCAAGAAGGTGCGTGTGATGTACCGTAAACTGGAAACACTTGGGGTGACTTGGTTTGTTTGTTTGTTTGTTTGTTTGTTTGTTTGTTTGTTTGTTTGTTTCATTGCGTCCAAAAGATCTTTTTTTCAATACATAGCTGTACAAAGATATTGGACAAGTCAAACATTTCACGGTGATTTTTTTGGCAATCATAGAGATTAGGGGCTCTACTTTTAATCTGGAAAATAATACCTGTGAATGTTATATATAGTCATTACAAATCACACTAAATTTTAATTTTGATAACTATGCAGTTTAGGGGCTTTTCTGAACAAAACGTCCTAGACCAACAAAAGTAGCATTAATGGGTTCTGCACAGCTTACCTTGTTCATATTTAAGAGGACGTAATGTTAAAATAAGTAGAACGTACCAAATAAAATAGTTAAAAGTACGAGCAGACCGCTGGTTGTCGTGATTTTTGGTGACGTCTTGATTCCTGCCATTAGCTTACTGGCTTGTGGGAATTTTTGAACATCCATTGAGCTTAGTAGCCGTTGAGTCATTGCCGGTGTGACTTGTGGCATCCTAATCTCACGGATTTAAAAACGGAGAAAGGAAGAACAAGTGTTTCTGTGCGTTATATTTGCCTATGAACCAGTGCTTCAGTGCGTAATATTCTAGTATGTGGCATTTTAGTAGATTTGGTGTTTTGTCGAGTGAGGGTAGGTTGGAATTGGCAGAAGATCCGCCGCCTACCTAGGTGAGTTAATTGATATTCTTCCGTTGTGTTTTATGGTTCCTTTAAATCCCTAACATTCTAGATTTGACTAAATTCGTAGATTAGTTTAAAACCCTTAAATCCTAGGTTAGTTTAAAACCCTACAGTCCTAGGTTAGTTTAAAACCCTACAAACCTAGGTTAGATTAACACCCTACAATCCTAGGTTAGTTTAAAAATGTAAAATAGTTATTCACTCATCGTGGGGTAATGTTCTGTTAGGTTTTGGTGGGCACATATTACAAAATTAGTCATACGTTAATGACCCTAGTATATTCGTGTTCTGCGTAATTAGTAGAGTAGAAATATACTACTTTTCAGGTTTTTTTTTTTTTTTTACAGAAAAGCCCCTAAACTGGATAATTACAGATCTTGAAACTATCTTAGATATAAATCTTCTTCAAATAGTCTGATTGTTGGTGATTTCAATATAGATATTATGGTCAGCAGTAAAATTAAGGATAGATATTTATCACTTCTTGAATGCCACAATTTTTTGTTGTGGAACAGTTTATATCCAACGAGGATATCAAATACTAATAGATCATGTGTATAGTAATATTTTCAACTGTAAGATATCAGTTTCAAATGTTATGAATGATCTCGGTGACCATAAATTGCTAATCTGTGATTTATTACCTAGTGACCATGTTAACTATAAAAATAATATTGCGGAGCGACTTGTATCTGTGAACCGTCTAGACTACTATCAACTAACCAATTACTATATAGGACACCATTTCCCTTATGAAGAATACAACACCAATATTAATCAGTTCAATAATTATTTTATTTAATATGTAGAAAACGGGATAGCACCACATACCTTTACTAAAAAGTCACTCACGAAAACTGCTAAAGCAAAGAAGAAATGGGTGAGTCCATCTTTCTTGCATTTAGCAAATAGGAAGGTAGTTCTTTTTGCAAAAAGAAAGAAAAAAGGTGCTTCTGATCAAATAAAACAGGATTATAAAGCAATCTGTAACCTTGTAACCAGTGAGAAACGTAAATTACAGTCAGCGTACTACGAGTCCAGACTTGCTAAAACCAAAAGTAATCAGAGAGTATGGTCGAACATAAAAATAAACTTTAGGAATGACAGGACAAAGAAACGAAGGTACTGTTCCTACTTTAATATCCAAAAATGGTGATACAGTGACAAATAATACTTTCAATAATTGTTTTACGGAAAAAGCTGATAATCCAGCCAGTAAACTTTCTTCTGTCCTAAGCATACCTACCACTGTCTGTAAGTCGTAGATCCCAGTCCCCACGCATGAGGAGGAAGTACTGAAAAATATTTCAGGTCTGAAACCCAGCGGAAATCACACAGGTCTAATTGATAACAGAATCCTAAAATTAACAGACTTGGTCTTGGCAGTGATATTGTATCTTTAATTAATGTATCTGTAATCTCGGGCACATGCCGGAGTTCTGTAAAATCTCACGGGTTGTGCCTATCTATAAAAATGGGAACACATCACTTCCAGGGAATTATATGCCAATTAGCATTCTCCCAGCAGTCTCCAAAATATTAGAAAAAACTGTTAGTCAGATCGGTAAAGTATTTGAACAAAATTAATTACTGATGAAAATCACAGTACAGCTTTAGAAATAAGACCAGCACTGTAGGCACAATATTTGACTTCATATTACCTTTACAAAGGGCACTTTATAACAATCTTATTGCGGCAGGACTATTTATTGTTCTTACTAAGGCATTCAATACAGTAAATCACACTAACCTACTTAATAAACTGAAAACTGTTGGAATAATGAAATGGTTTAAAACTTACTTAGGTGACAGATATCAGTATGTCAATATTAATTTGGAAGAAGCTCATTGCTGCCTATCACTACTGGCGTACCACAAGGCTCAGTCCTAGGACCCATTTTATTCCTTATTTATATAAATGATATTGGTCAAATTAACTTAAAAGAAAAAATAACACAGTTTGCTGACAATACTAGTTTATTCTATACCGGAAAGGCTGAGGATGAACTAAAAGACCAAATGCAGCATGATCTAGATATTCTCTTAATATGGTTCAGTGACAATAGACTTACAGTTAATGTTGATAAAACAAAATATGTAATATTTCATAAAACGTCATATATGCTCGCCTGTATTAATTTTGTTCAAATTGGAAACACAATAGTTGAACACCTGAAATTCCTTGGCCTAATTGTTGATGAGATTCTGTCTTGGCAAGCTCACATAAACTATGTAAGAAAAAATATTGCCCACAGTAGGAGTAATTCATTGGCTACGTAATAAAAATATATCGACATCTGTTTTGAGAAGTATTATTTTTCTTTGATACATTCGCACTTATCATACATGTCGGTTGTTTGGGGATAGACCCTGCCTACTTGAAATATTGCAAAATAGGGCACTACGATTATTGTTAGGCTTACCCTACAGAACCCTACGTGAAAGTAATTTATCATACTGCAAATATTCTCCCATTAAGAGGTGCAATAATGCTATCTTCAGNTGGATGTATGTATGTATATATATATATAGAGTCATAAACCAATTGGTTTACAGCAATATTAAATTTGTATAAAATAGGGACGTTTATAACTATTCTACTTGAGGAGCTAATTCTACCCACTTAACCTCATTTGAGTCTGTTAGATATGGAGTAAATAGCATATTTCAAGCAGCAATTAAACTGTACCATTCTCTAACTACAAATTATGGTGTTGTAAGGAAGGTCAAGAGTAAAAATTAAAAAAATCATAATGACCGAGTATATGATAGTTGATTAATGTTCATTTAATTATTATCAGAGCAATTAAAAATGTTTTCATTATTTTTATCTGTAATCAGGCTTTAATATGAATAATACCATAATTTCCTAGAACACTTGATGTCTAAACTGTCAGTTACTTGCCCCAAAGTTCATGTTTTGGCATGGTGCAATATTTAGAATATGCAATAGGTATATATACTATCAAAATCCTTATTATATACCTTGTATTTTATAAGCAAGGAAATGTTCAATAATGTATAAGTTAGCCATTGAAAATCTATGCAACATATATTAGGACAGGATGTAATGTTGCAGGCCGTTACCTGGCCGATGTTTATTATATTACCGCCTCACCATTTGGCGCCATGTTGTAATGTTCCGGGCCGCGCACTCGTTACTTCCGGATTTCTAATATCGAGCCCCTTAGTTGTACCGCTATATTGTAATGTTTCAATGTTCCGGGCCGTTACCTGGCCGATGTGGGCCGTTACCTGGCCGATGTTTATTATATTACCGCCTCACCGTTTGGCGCCATGTTGTAATGTTTCGTCTTATTTACTACCGTATTTAAGATAATGCAGCCGCACAGTTGGGGCGCCATCTTGTAACGTTGCGGAAGTATTACCCTGCCGAATGTTTACGTTGCCACGGCTTGCTCATAGGTAGAATACGAGACTCAGTACCAGGTGACGCCGATTAATTAAAAAGAAGAAGTTCCAGATTAGTTTGCTTTATACTTTATTTATCATTGAAGTTTCACAGTGCACAGATGACTTTCCAGTTTACAGAGTACGAACTTTCACAATCAGTTATACCAGTGCAGAAAACAGAGCCACAGTAGTTTACGGTTTATTAATGTCTCAAACTTACATCGCACGACTAAGTTACTGAGGCAGGAGGGATGTTCGTTCCCTCCTGGCACCCTAACGACCCACGCCCTTTCGGGCTGGTGCGTCTTCTCACGCCCGACGCGTCTTCTTCGACGGTTGGTGACTTTCTCCCAAGGCGATAGGCACCACCAGTATATATTAGGCAGGCCTATCTCCCCCTTCTCCTAAGATAAGCGCATGGCCTCCGGCATCTGCCAGTAGCGTCATCCAAAACTACGCTGTGTCCCGCGCTCACAACATGTTATTGTACCCGCAACGGCCGCATAACCAAAACAACAACTTTCGAAACTAGACTGTAAACGGACTCCTGTTACAACGTAAACAGCAGATGTCCATTCGTCTGCTCGACAAACAAACACGGGAAACTAGCCACCGCGGCTTTAACTTGAAACCTGACAAAATATTACAAAGCTTTCCAAAGCTAAATACACACAAACGAATTTTACACCCGTGTCCCGAAAATTTAAGCATATTGCGTCATTACAAGGATACAAACTTAGTTGTAGTACCAATATGTCATGCCTTATATTTGTTATTTATGGCTCTGATATATGTGTTTATACCTTATCTATTAAAGGTAAAACTCTAATGTAACCGGTGATGTCGTGTTACTATATGTATAACTGTTTTCTCTTTCTTTTTTTACCTGGTGAAAAGTTGTGTAACAATATGATGTTTTGTTAACTCGCCATCTATTGTAAATTAATGTACCGTCCCAAATATGAGCCTCGGCTCATAGTACACGAGACAAATAAATAAATATGCTGTGACAAAACATATTAAGATGCAACATAGATTATACCTTTTATATAATATTTAAATTCCAATTCCACTCAAATCACACATATATATCCTGATTCAAAGGAGACATTTATTACTGTGGTAGGAAAAATATTAAGACAGATTAACATGAGACACACATGAACAGCTATAGTTACCAGAAATAATTACTTCCAATTATATTGATTACTGATAATGAATGTGATTCATGTATTACAATTTTCCCAGAGCATTAGTAAAATTTATTTATATATATATCCATCCCTCTTTCTTCTCCCCTCCCTCTTTCCCACTCCTCCTCCTACTCTCTCCCCCTCCCTTTCTCTCCCCCTCCCTCTCTTCTCTACCTCTTTTCCTCCCCCTCTCCCTTTTTACCTCCCCCTCTCTTGCTCTCTCTCAATTTAATTAGTTCATATGTAAGCATAACTGCTTGACAAAAGTGTTTGTTAAAACCAGTTCTTATTAACTTGAGTAGATTAACTAAGTAAAAATACATCACAACTAGCTTTGCTTTGGAGTAAACTCAATCACAGGACTTTAGGGTTAATTAAGTTGCAAAAGAAAACATTTAATGTTCATCTTCAATTTAAGGGATCATTTAGATGACTTCATTTAGAAAAGAAAAATATGTGAAGCACAAGATCATACCCTTGAGTATATGCTTACACTCAGAAGGTTTCACTGCCATGGAGTCCCAAGCGTACATTGGCATACTCTTGCAGTCTTGAAAATTACACCAAAAATTTTAAACTGGTGTTTCTAGGCCTCTTCATTAGCTTGCACACATTTAAGAAACTGGCGATGGCTCCCCTCCATCGCCCCCTGACTTATGATGGGTGGTCGTATAAAATATTTAAATACATTTAATAGGAGAAAATTCTACATGAACTGATCGCTATCATGTATAGAGAGAGGGTCTCTGGGCTTGCCAATGTGTAAACCTTTCCTGCTTAATAAAATCAAGGATTAAACAGTTTCCTGATTAGGGAATCTTATCTATAAGAAGTTAACATTAGTGACCTCCTAGGAAATAATTTATCAGTATACAATGGTATGGTTTGACAAGGAGAAATCACACAAATTAAGGAACAGTAATTATATAAATCTGTGACAATAAAATGTTAAAATTAATTAACATTCAGAAAAATTAGTGACAGTGTAACATTTCAGTAGAAATAGAAGGCTGAAATTCTGTTTTCCATTTTTTATTGATTCGTTATTCTTCTCCAATAAATTAGACAAAGATGATTGGTTCATATTCTCACAACAAAATCAAATAAACACTTTCAACAAATTAGACAATTATTAATATATTTTCATTATCAATGAAACACAATTTAAAACTTATTGTAGCAATTACAGTAATTACATCAACATATTATCAATTATTTTATAATTTTTTACATTTTCACTACCCATATGTGTGAGTTTTCGGCGGTGGTGATTATATTTATTACAGGAAAAAAGTTCAATTCAAACTTCAGCATCTTACTTTTTGTTATTTGCTCTCTGATTGGCTGTCGTCTGACCACGTCACATTTCTCCTCCAATTAGCAATGACGAGACGAGAGCCAATCAGGACACTTCTCTTTAATTTTATATGATTGAAAATTTGCAATATTTTATACCCTCTAAAGACAAATGAATCATAACAAACTACATCAACAAACTCGTGACCTAACTAAACTTACGCTGCAATTCGCTTAAATAATATAATAAATATTAATTTGAAAATTATGTTAATTAGTTGTTATCATAACCAAATAATCTGCAACCAAAGAAAATTATAATACCTGGGAAACTGCAACGTTACATAAGCCCCCTGTAACGTTCGGCACTTGTTACACTGCCGAATGTTTACGTTGCCTCGGCTTGCTCAATCAAAGGTAGTAACACGAGACTCAGTACAATTGAACACCGGTTTATTAAGAAAGAAGAAGTTCCAGAGTATTGTTATATATATACGTTTATTTAACTATTGACGTTTAACAGTTCATAGATGGAGTTTCAGTATGCAGAGTACGAACCTTTAAAATTAAATATACCAGAGCAGAAAACAGCACCACAGTCGTTTACAGATTATTCACGTGTGTGAAAACTGGCCCGAAGAAATAATAACTGCTTCTACCTCCCACACCGGCTGAGAAATGAAATAATAAAGTCTAGTTGCAGATGTGGGGATTATCGTCCTGCCCGAACGCGGCCTAGACTAGCATTGCATGATGCTTCTGACGACTGCGCTGACTTGCCCTCACGGGCGACTGACCCGAAGCGGCTCCTTCCGACGACTGACTGGAATAAGTGAAGGGCGCCAGACAGATGCGTCTTTTGTTCAGTCTCGCACCCCCCTCTCCTGCGATAAGCGCCTGGCATCCGGCATCTGCCAGCAGCGTCATCTAAAACTGCGTGTGTCCCGCTCTCAACACGTTATCAATATCGAAATGCGTCGCAGGAACTAATACTGCGCCGTCAACATCCAGATTAACTAAAACAAAAACTTGTTGACGCATTAAAACTGCGCCGGAAAATATCTAATGAATGCTGACGCTTCACCAAACTTCAATGTTCGAAACGAAACGGTAACCGGACTACTGATAAAGCGTAAACAGCAGACTTTCGCCCGATAACCTACAAAAGCACACGTCTGCCGGATAAACTATCTCGGGAAACGAGCCACCACGGCTTTAAACTTGAACCCGATAAAAATATTACGAAGCTTTCCAAAGCTTCCTAAACACGAAAGAATTTTACACCAGTGTCCCGAAAAATTAAGAATATTGCATCATCACACCCCCTTGGATTGGAACAAATTTTGATAAATTTGGTACAAACCGAAACAAACCTAAGCGTTGATTCACTATTATTGCTGCAACATGTTTTTTTACACTTCATTTCCAGAGAATTCACAATCATTATGTATATAACATTACACCAGCACCTAATAATTAAAACAAAACATTGGCTTACAATATTTTCCTTGTGACTTATTTAGTTATTTTTCTTTTCTTTTCATCTATAATATTCTGCAAAAGTTTTTTTTTTTAGCAATTTACATACTTATGTTTCCTCACAAGAAAACAACTGATGTGTTCTTAACCATTCAATTTTACATAACCTATATATATCTCCGTGCTCAACACATCTTATACTTATTTTATATAACCTACAAACAATTAAATTTACATTAATACAATTGAAATATAATTATCTTTTACTTTCTGTCTGATAACAATTCTCTTTCTCATTATTGTATTTAATTCCCGGGTGTTTGATCCAACTTGCTCATGTTTCATTTGTTACTCAAACGAAATTAGTATGTATTACAATTATAACTCTTTTTTTGTTGTATTATAATTACATATATGTACATATCATTATATACATCAATCCTTTCTATATTATAAGGATCTTCCAATATTTTAACAAATTTTTTCATATTTGTATAGGTTCTGTAACAAAAACATGTCACATGTCCCCTTGACACTTTTGATTCCTCACTTTGGCTTGCATACATAATAGTTAAGTTAAAATAACATTCAGTGCAGTAAGGTATATATTCCCAAATATACGGAAATGATGTATTTATTTCACAATTTTTGTGACACCATAATGTCCATACTCAATTTAGGCCTACATTGTTAAATTTATTTCCTTTTGAATCCAGTTTCACTTACATTTTGAAACTAACATTCATTTTTGATTACAAAATTTTCTTTAATAATTTCCTCATAGTTATTTGATTCTAATTCCTGTACTACTTTTTATAACCTTAGCATCTTTAGTTATCTTTTTTTTGCACATTCTTTTAGGCTATTTTTTCTTCCTGATTGAGACATTTATTAATAATATGTATAATAAAATCTTTCCGTAAATAAAACCATTACTTCTCTTACCTTCTTATGTTACAAGTTTTTCCTTAAATAAAATCATTACCTCTATTACATTATTATTTTACAATAAAAATATAAACAAAATTGTTCTTATTTTACTATCCTAATTTGCATACTGTCATCTTTATTAATTATTTTTCTTTCTTTACTTTTTACTTGCTACCATTCTCACTTTTTATCCCCTTTTCCTACCCTTTTCCTCTTTACTTTCCTCATACAGTACGTCAATTTTTTTATTTTCTCTCCTGACTTAACTTCATCTTTTTTTCTTTGGATTTTGTGTGTCTCAACAAAATTTGCCCATTCCATTTTCTTACATCTTATCCGGTTTTTGCATGTTTGTATCTTGTTTTTTTAACCCNATTTTTTCTTTCAGACTGAAACAGCAGAGAGTGTAGTTCTTCTATGGTACACAGAGTTCAGTATATTTTTAACACCAATTTGTTTATTTACACTTAACAAGCTCAGAATTTCTTTGTTTACATTTTTTATCAGGATTCAGATTTTGGAACACCACATTATTTAGTTAGTTTTGTAAATTTAGGAATCACGTCTCAGTTTTTCTTTTAAAGCTTAAATTTGTTTATTGTGTATTATTCAGTGTTAACTATGTTTAATATTTGAGATGTAACTCTTAGTTTCTCTTAGCACTAGGCTTATGCTATAGTATAGGGCATTTTTAATTACTTTGTTTCAGTTCCATCCCAAGGAAGATTAATGCTTATATTATTTTTCAGTGAAAGTTTGTACTTAATGGCAGTTTTATCCATAATTTCCAGCTTCAGGAATTTGCAAAAAAACCTTGATTGTAGTACTTTCTTTCCGGCCATGCAATGAGGCAATTCATCCTTATTTATATTCAGCCATCAAGCTTAATTTTTTGGGTAGTATGACTGCTTAATATAAGGATAGGGTCGCCTGGAGAGGGGCGAAAGTGATTAAATGTGTGGGGAGAATTTAATAAGAGGCATATAAATGCCAGATATGAATTTTTTAGTGCTTTCGTTGCCGGCGACTATAGCGTCCATCGTGCTATGTCTACTTGACATGCAAGATCGTGAAATTTCTTTCAAGATTTATATTGCCAGGATTTTAATTTGTAAAATCCCAGGTGCCATCATACAGCAAGTCTATTATTTCCCCCCCCCTACTGAATTAGATTTTTGGTGTTAAATTAGACGCTGTTTGACGTATAGAGATGCCGGCACCATGGCGTCAGAGTTGGTATGACATCATCATTTTACTAGTGATGCCACTTCTTTTTCTCAGTTGGAGGGGCCAGTAAGTGGCTTTTTTGGACTAATTTTGAACTTTCATAGTTTCTTCTTCATAATTTGGACTGTTTTTCAGTAATGATTTGTTCACTGTGACGCAGATGTCCATTTTAACTAGTGGAGGGAGCCAAGACATAATCAAAAATATAAGAAACGTACTTTATTTTGGATGGACACTTATTTTAAACATAAATATTTTTTTTAACATTTTCAGATCTTGGAAAGTATATCAGTTGCATGTGAGTTAGAACATAAACAGAAGAAATTTGCCTTTTCAGACATTAGCAGAATATTAATTCAGTTTATATTTCACTAAACAATTTTTGTAAGGAGGGTGGTATTTTTGAAATCACATGAACTCAGCTTAGTTGGCAGAATCTTGGATTTAGTTTTTCACATCAGCACATTTTTTTTAAATGAAGGCATTGTAATACCCTTAAGGAACTGTTGTACACGTTTCCGTCAAACTGATGATTTCACTAGAGGTTTCATCATAGTGACTGTCTACTGCTTGTTGACCCTTGCATGGCACTGCAGAAGAAACTCAACATGATGCCACAACAATTGGCAGTGGTTCCAGGAAGGAAATGTGCATTGTCATAGTGGGACCGGAGCTCGGTGACAGACATTAGAGTGCCCAGATTGCCATGTCAGATGGCATTCCATAGTGCATCCACAATCCACGACTGTTGACATTTTGCAAAATGTGGAGGCTGGTTTGTGTGCTGCGTTATCAACACAGACAGTGCCACACATGGTTGAGGCAGATTTATTGTCCAGCTGTCCATGGCTAAGGCTACACTTAACAGCGAGCCATCGTCGTCATCACTTAGAATGGTGTTGCACCATAGCTCCATGGGGTTCAGCAGAATAGAACAGTTTAATTTTCAATGACACATTTTGTTTCTCTCTCACCAGTGATGATTGCAGTGTAAAAGTTTGGCAGCAACATGGCCATTGTGCAGATTCTTTTGGCCTATTGGAGTGCCACATAGCCTGTCAACGTGGGGTCTTGGTTTAAGGTACTATCAATGCCAACAGCTACTCACCTCTTAGTATGCATTACGGGCACATTACTTTCTTGATGTGGTGCTGCGGCTCGTGGCAATACCATATTTGCAAGGCATCCCAAACACACATTTTCAACAGGATAATGCCTGGTCACATACATCTTAGATCAGCCTCAATGCTTTGCAAGGTGTGTAGATGCTTCCTTGGCTGGCCGGATCTCTTGAGGTCTCACCATTTGAGGATGTGTGGGACATGATTGAAAGTCAGTTGAATACCCTCCTACCCCCACGAAATGGAGATGAACTGTCGACTTGGATCAACAACACATGGTCCATGATACCCTGGAACATTATCCAGACAAACTGTCGACTTGGATACATATCACGCTATATGGAGGTTCCACAACTTACTGATATCCTGTATTGCAGCCCACCGCAGCCTTCTCTGTATGTGAAAATTAAATAATTTGTTCTGTTTGGATATCTATGCATGCAATTTGGTCTGTTTTTGAGAATTCATTCATGGTGTGTTATTTTCTCTGTCAGGCGAGTGTATGTGTCTTTGTATTGCTATCAGTGCAGAAGTGTTGGAAAGGTGTGTGTTCTTGTTCTGTAGGCCATTGCGAAGTTGGGGTGGCTGAAACCTACACTGATCCAGAGTACAGCAATTCCTCTTGTCCTTGAAGGGAAAGATGTGCTTATACGAGCTCGGACAGGCTCAGGAAAGACTGCTGCCTTTGCTGTTCCAGTCATCCAGAAGATACTCAACTCCAAACAGGTTAGCTACAGCAAGACAGTCCTTATTAATGTTTTGTTTTCCACTTTTAGTGATATTAAAGTGTAGGTTAGAATTAATGCTGTCTCACTCACCAAATTGGATTTTTTTGATTTCTTATTCCTTCGAATTTCAAGAAGAAAAATTTAAAATATATAACTGTGTAGGCTTTTTGTTGTACATAATACCAGAACTGCTAAGATTTAATTATATAACAGTTATTACAAAAAGAATAAATTTATATTAATTGTGATTACATTAATGAGTGTTGTTTGCGTATTGCAGGGTAAGGTTGTGTGGAGGACTGGGAGACATCCCACCACCTGGTATTATAGCAGGGTCATGCCTTTCTTGGGGTGGTGTCATCTTTCCCTGCAGCAGGAAACTATCAGTGTAACATTACATCAACCTTTGCTGGCAGGTGCACACCTTGTGATAGAGAGCTGAAAAGTGTACATGAGGTGGCCCCAGTATTCATCATTTGAGCCATCTCTAGGACACTGGGACTTGCCAATAAGCATGGGTATTCATTCACCAGCACTTTTGTATTCTTACAAGATGCCTAAGTGGCATATCTCAGTTCGTGAGGATGGAGGTCTTAATAAAAATAAAATAACTAAATTTGATTTTTTAAATTTATTCACACAGCTATTATTTACATCATTAAAATATCTATCTCAACTATCCCTATTTTTATTTCTCAGTGATTACAACATGTAATGTCTATTTCCACTCTCATGCCCTTCTTAATGTCTTATTGGTTATAGTCAATTGACCCATACTCATCATTAACACACATTCAGTCTGTCTGTTGCCATCATTTATAATGTCTGTCATTCATGCATCCAGTCCAAGAGTCCAGCCTGCCAGTCGTACTCTTCGCTGCGCTGATGCTCGCAGTCACAGATTTTCCTCCCGCTGGTCACTTCTCTCGCTGCTAGTCATTTTATCTTTGAAACTCCAGCCACTCATCAACTACTTGGAGGCCCATCGCCCTTATATATGGTCCATACTGTATAAGGAGGCCACTTTCTGACAGTCAGTGAGTGGCAACTTAACGTTTACGAAACGAACAAAGTGCCATTTACAAAATCCTGTATCAGC
Source organism: Clitarchus hookeri (assembly GCA_002778355.1). Classification (NCBI taxonomy): domain Eukaryota; kingdom Metazoa; phylum Arthropoda; class Insecta; order Phasmatodea; family Phasmatidae; genus Clitarchus; species Clitarchus hookeri. The sequence continues at coordinate 73,494 of NQII01004834.1, read as the reverse complement.
TGATGCACGAACGAACAAAAGTTAAAATTATGTTGGCTATTCTGAGCGCACTGCCAATGCACATCACAAAAGCAGAAAATACGCTGGTAAGAAAGAGTTCTTACATTTATTAATGCATTTTATTTTACAAGGACACAAAACAATGGTTGTTAGTGTTAAAAACTAAACTTCGTCATAATGTAGTTATGTATAGGTGTTCAAAATTAAATGTACAATAGAACGATACGACGCGGAAAAGTTTTCTGAAGTTGTGCTAACTTCAGAAAGTTTTTTCACGTCGTATCATCCCTCTCCAACCTCGCTTTCAACACGTCCTTGATATTAATTCGAAAAGCATATAGAAATATTGCATAATATTGTTGAATTATTTTTCTATTAATTTGACGAAACGACACGAATTTGAAATATATTTCCAGCCCGTAATCTAAGAACAATCAACTTAAAATAATACGCTATCTGTTATCCAAAAACAGCGGCTCAAACTTCGCCGTGACGCGCTGTGCGCGCGATCTCTCGGATATTATGCGAGGTATTACCAGCCAGAAATGAACCTCTTTTTTGCGCGATATATAACGAATTTACAAACAAATGCCAATAGTTATATTTTTCCACGAGCTCTGCATAATTTTTAAAGTAACATATATTTCATGTAAAATGATTTGGAGTAAAAGTCATTTATATTCGGCCGGTAATCGTTCGTCTACGTAAATTATACGCCATATTGTTCTCATGAAACCCATCTCCTTGTTTGTAGAAAGTGAGACGCGTGAATAGTTTTTAAGCAATTCTAATGTTATTCCACGTCACATATTTCCAACTCGAATATATTAGCTATAACGCCCAAAGTGTGATAATAGATACAACAGACCGTCTCGCAAATGTTAACCCAAATTCACTATCTCGGACAAATTAAAAAATAGATAGCAAATATTTAATTATTTGCAACATTTTATATTTTTACTTTTATAACCTATTCATTTTTTTTAGACAGATGTCAGTCTTAAAGTATCTTAAAATTTNCGTTCGTCTACGTAAATTATACGCCATGTTCTCTCGAAACCCATCTCCTTGTTTCCGTAGGAAGTGAGACACGCTGCATCATTTTTAAGCAATTCTAACGTTATTCCACGTCACATATTTCCAACTCGAATATATTAGCTATAACGTCCAAAGTGTGATAATAGATACAACAGACCGTCTCGCAAATGTTAACCCAAATTCACTATCTTGGACAAATTAAAAAATAGATAGCAAATATTTAATTATTTGCAACATTTTATATTTTTACTTTTATAACCTATTCATTTTTTTTAGACAGATGTCAGTCTTAAAGTATCTTAAAATTTGTTTAGCATACAGTACAATGGCAAGTGGATTAGCTGACAGCATGTTGATAAAAAATACAGCCCCGACTTGATGGACCGGCTGATGGCGGAAGGATACATAGTCACATGTAGTCAGACGTAAACAGTGGCGCTACTTTCGCAGACCTGTCAGAAAATGGCCTTCTTATACAGTATGGACTATATCAGTTTCCCTGACCATCGGGAAGGTTCAATACACCCCGAGTCACGCCGAGAGAAATGAGGTCAGTAAACCAGAAAATTCTTCAGATAAATGCAGAAACCCAATCTGCTGAAGGTGAGCAGCATGCGAGTCACAGAAGGTTTATCACTGCAACGGGTGGAAGAATGCACTGCGGCACATCTTTATAGCTTCAAACACTGATAGGATTATTGCTCGCGTGTCATTCAAAGCCTCCTCATCTGTTCACTCTCGCGGGATGGGCCAAGATCAACACAGACCAATAACACGTAACAGTGTTATTCTACCACATTCTCTTGTATGATGAGACAGGCTAATGATAACACTAAAAGAGATTTGTTCATAATTTTTTTACATTTTCCTTGACTCCTGACTTGTAGCAAACTGTGCTTGAGAATTTCCTTGCACGAGAAACAGCCTGGTTATTGGGAAAGAGATAGTGTATGAAGATTTAGGGTATATGGGCCAATTTAGAATAAAATGCTTGTTGGCAACCAGGAGCATTCTGTGTAGAGTAGGAAGACTTAACCCTTTGAGTGACACACCTCTTCTAGCCAAGCTTATGACTAGATAAGTATAGATTAAGGTCGGTAGTCACATTATTGAAATTTTTCTTCTTGAAGGCAGCAATCAGGAGGAATTCAAAGAATGCAGTATGGCAAGTGAGACAGAGCCCTGAGTTTTGATTCTCTGCGGCAAGTTTGTGTACCCTGTTTTTGTTGTGAATTTGTGTTCATGTGACTCATGTTTGCGGCAGGTGGCCAAGGAGCAAGCATTGAAAGCCCTGGTTCTTGCCCCGAGCAAAGAACTTTGCCAGCAAATACACAGAAATTTTGTGCAGCTCACTTTCAAATGTTCTCGTGAAGTTACATGTGTGGACATATCATCGCAGGTATGGCACATTTCTTGAGTTAACTAAAACAATATTATACCAATATGTGATATAAAGTTTTCTTGTTAAATGTAGATATGTTTGTAGTAAATAATTGTGCAGTTTTTAAATTAACAATTAAAAAAGTTTGCTTCCACATCATGAATGTTGACTAGTCTGTGACATAATTTGCTTGCATACTCTGGGAAGACTGCTTCCTCTTCTATTGCCGACCAAACAGCAGATCACTAGGAAGGCATAGCTCTCTCTCAAAAAGCATCCTTGATAATGTTACCCTTGTAGACTTGAGAACTGCTGGTGGTAAGCAAGGAGAAACAATGGTAACTTTGAATTGCAGTCCTTTCGAATGTCTGTAGTCCTAGTCTTATTCATTTCCAGAATGATTGTTACATCGTGGAATACAGTAACTTCAAAATTTCATCCCTGACTGGAATGGAGTAGTTGTGGCACCCCAAACCTCGAAAAGACATGCTCTACGAGTACATCAGCCACAGTGCATGTTTCTTGATTTTGGAGTTGGCAATATCTCAGCCACATAATGAGTAATCTTGGACATGTGTGTGTCTCTGTCTTTCTCTCTCTTTCTCCCTCTCCCTCCCTCTCCCCCTCTCTCCACCTCACTCATCCCTCCATTTATTTCCCTCCTCTCCCCCCTCACACCTTCTTTGCCCCTCTACCTCCCTTCTCCACCCCTCCCTCTTTCTCCCCTCTCCCTCCCTTCTCATCCCTCCCTCTTTCACCCCTCTCCCCCCCTCTTTCATTCAGGTAAGGGGTTCCAACATTGTGTTTTTGAAGTGACCTAGTCCCCTAGTACTTGGCCCCTTCCTTCTCGCAGTGCAGGTGTCTCATATTCAGTGCCATTTTTCAACATCCTCCAGACAATGGAGCCAATAGAATCTCAGTCGAATTCTGTCTACAGTCGTGTTGGGGAAGGGTAAGGACGATGACCAGAACATTCTTGCAACAATAATGCAGGTAATTCAATTCCCCCAAGGAGAGGAGGCAGCACGTGTTCAAGTGGCATGGTGGCACCCTTTTTAATTCTCCATGCACTTCTCCCTGGTTACCAGTGATATAGCAGTGCGCCCTTAAAACACGGCACCTTGCATGCCTGTGGAGGATTGGGAAAGGGAGGGATGCAAAGTGCCCGCATGTAACGGTATCAATATCATGACATGTGTTTAATTCACCATTCATCTAGGGAATTTAATGCAAGAGTAGCTCATGTGACACATCCAAACTGCATAAAACATCATGGAAATAATATAATAGTATATTAAATATTTCATGTATTTAATTGTTTTCTGACATCTTCAAATGTGTCACCTAGCAGTGTGTGGTAGTTCAGGCACCATAGATATTTACAGCAATTTTTCAGTGTCTAGTATTGAAGGTCCTAGGTAGAATAAATAACTTACGGAATTTTGAATTTGTCTCTTATAATTATTATGTGTATAAAACATTTTATACAAGGTACTTTTTATGGAAAAATGGGGGGGGGGGGGAGAACTCCTTTTTGAAGGGTTTGTGTACCTTTTAGAAAATTAGAATGTTTTTGCGAAATTATAAGGTGACATAATTAGTGAAAATTTGGGGGAAATTGTGATTATGTGCAAGAAAAATACTTTTATTTTGTTTGTCGCGAGCCATGATGAGAAGAGGCTTCAGTGTGCACATGTATGTTTTAATGTTCTAATGTGCACGGCCGCAACCAGCCACCATATGGCAAGATCAGCCCCATCTTACAGTTTACCATCCTTGTCACTGCTTATTAAGAGCTATGTAAGTGAAGTGTTTTTTTTGCTAATTATTGCTGAATTTGATGAAACTCTCGTAGCTAAAATATATTTTCAGTGCATTATATATGTTACCTGTCCCGCTGCCTTATATGAGTACCCTGAGTGTGAAAGAGACTCAATGCACTTGACAAAAGCATGAACATGGATTGAATTAATGTTTTGCTTAGTTTTTCTTTACTACATAAAGATATTTCTAGTGTTAAGTGTGATTTTTGAGAACTTGAATTCGGAGACTTAGTGATGCCAACTGCTGTACTGTAGATTCAGAGTTGTTATAAAATACCTTGTTAATTTTAAAANTTAATGTTTTGCTTAGTTTTTCTTTACTACATAAAGATATTTCTAGTGTTAAGTGTGATTTTTGAGAACTTGAATTCAAAGACTTAGTGATGCCAACTGCTGTACTGTAGATTCAGAGTTGTTAAAAAATACCTTGTTAATTTTAAAAGTTATTCACTGAAAAATAAAATAATTTTTCTATAAACACGCCACAGTGTTTGTCATTTACTAAGAGACCTGTGCATGTTTGTACACTACATGCCACTATCCTTATTGAGTTACAGTTATTTCTTTCTTTGCATTATGTCTCTTAGTTGTGTGTTATGTGAAGGGTATTATCTGTTTCCTTTAGAGCGAATATTATGTTGTGTTTGCTATTGAAGGTTTATGTATGTGCTCAACTGCAAATGTGAATTAAGGATCGTATGTTATTTCTAAATGTCGTCGTCTTGTTTGTCTTATTCCATTTGTTATCATGCTTGTCTTTGGACTACATGCCTCTTAACTCTTATCTCATTTTGCACTCAACACAACTTTGTAAGGGTGAAAATGTTTACGTGCATGTTTGTGTACACACGACTTTTGGTGTTAGTAAAAGATGTGAAAGACCAGACTTGTATTCTACTCATAGAGGATTAAGATAACCTGACTGATAGTATAGTGTAAAAATTTGGTCATGAGGGTTGTATCACTTTGACTATAGCAAAGTCTTTTATATATGCAGCAAAATATGTTTTGCTTGGTGATGTGACTTGGGCATTTGATGTGGGAAACAATGGTTTTTTTACTTTACCGGCCAGCAGTTCAACATTTTAACATTAGGCATGTTGCATCAAAGCCATAATTTTGTATAACATTCTGTATTTAAATGTATAAGCTTTGTACCACAGCCATGTAAACAGTAATAGGCCCTAGTTATTAAATCCTGTATTACAGTTCATAGGAAAATAAAATTTTCCTAAATAAATATTTGAAAGCGTTTAAAGTTTTGCACAAATTATGTGAAAAACTATACAAATTTAATTGAATAGAGAATTATGACTTTTGTTTAGTGGACCAAAGAGGTGGCATTGGCAGCACAAAAGGGTTTTATCCTGACTGCGGTGGGCATGGCAATTACACCCATTAACCTGCGATAGTGCCTCTATGTAGAATGGTTGATGGATAGCAGAAGGTATTGATTATTCAAGAAAACTGTGATTCCCCATGTGGTTGACACATCTTCCTCACTTCTCCCATCATATGGCAAAGTACGAAGAGGCAATGTTAATGAACCTTACCACAATTCATAGTAGAAGGTTCATCATCCCTTAGCACTGAGTTTAGCCATGATGGTGTTGGACTGTAGAAACAAGTCATCAGTCTGTGCCAGGGTTGACCAAGTTACTTGTGATATGTATGCTAAAGGGTGCTTTTATAAATGTTGTTCAGATAGTGGCCCCTCTCTGCTTTTTTCCTTGGAATTGAATGAAGTGTATCTTGTTATACGTTCATATTAAACACTTTCGTCAGTGCATATTGATGCATGATGCGTATATAAACTACTTATTTTTTTGCTGCAACTACGTATTATCACGTGCACGCCACGTGCCCTACAAGTCATACAACCCTGAATGGCAGCTACCCAGGCCAACATTAGGTCTCCTATTACGGGAACGAGCTCATGCCACCCGCTGTCAAGGGCCCTCACCTCACAGTTCCCCTCAGTCGTCTATTTGGTCCCCTGGTAAAACTCCCCGGGGCTGTACATCCGGTTGTCGAAATCCACCGCATAGGTCTACCATTGGAACTAGGCGTCGAGCGCATCGACGACGCAGATCCAGCACCAGTGGGCCGGAGGCCCGCTATCCACAGCGGAGTATGCCTCTTCGCCGAGCTGTCCAGCAGACTCCGTCGCCACCAACCAGCCGGGTCAGGGGACCCAACATTGACTGGCAGTGGGAGATAAGCCAGGGGCCCTGCCAACACCCCGCACTTGCGAACCAACACTAGCGCAGCTAGACTTCGTGCCAAGCCGGCGACCTACATGTCCAATGCTTTATAAATGCACCATAAAGGTGAAACACCACCTCTTCAAAACTCCGCCACAGTGGGGTCTGTACTCCCCCTTTCACGTGTGCACCGGATCTAATGTAGAACTATAAGCGTAGAACTATTAAGACAGTCACGCGTCAATAGCTCTTAAGTGTTTTTAAGTGGTGCCCAACTTGAGGCCCGAGGCTAAATTAATCTCAGTTAATTAGATAGGATTAAAGCAGCATGACCTAGATATAATGAAGAAAGGCCGGTAGAAAATCCCAGATGAACTGGAGTCAACAATAACCCCGTGGCAACGAAAGGTGCTGCATTGCCTCGTGCAGTGGCATGGGTCAATTCCTAATTGAGTGCGTGCATTGCCATGGTAAATTCCACTACTGCTGCCTGGGGTGGAACGACGAACCCCGCTATACCAAAGGCTTAGAGTTCCGGTGTGAACAGTGCAGACAACAGCAAGCCGTCCACTGTGACTGGATTGCGTGTCTATGTTACGGCATCAACACAGTGAGGTGTATTACCTGCAATCAGACTTTTCACCATGGCTGTGTAGGGTGGCCTGACGAGAGGTTCACCCGCCCTGGACTTGTATACCATTGTATGATGTGTCAACAAGTCGAACAGTACAGACCGGGTAACCCAGGCACCCACAGCGCAACTTCAACCCGTAACCCAGACAGCCCGCAGCTGCCATAGTTCGCCGGCCGACCCCAAGAAGACCCAGGCGCCTTCACCCAGGAATGCGAACTCGAATTTATAGCGAATGAAGTGTCTCCTAAACAATGCGTCACCCGAGCAAGAAAGCAAATAAGTGGAAAAGCTCAAAAATGGTGGGCTAGGTATCGCAAATTCATCACTGAATGGACACAATTTCACGACCGACTAGCAACCCAGTTCTCCAGTGAAGAGGTCCTCGCCCCTCTTTACTACTGAGTTCCACACCTACACCCAAGGAATCAAGGAGGAAACCGAAATATTTATACGCCGCAAAGTACAGATGTACAAGCATATAATACCCAAAAGGAACGAGGAAAACTGTGTGAGAACTGTCACACGCATGCTCTGTAATTTCCCGACCTCTGTAATTTCCTACAAATTCCACACCCGCAAGCCATTGAAGAGCTCTTGGAAAGAGCCAGGGAAACTGAGAAAAATGACAAAGAGCAAGTCGCGCTAGACCATAATAAGGAGTGGCAAGGGGAAGGAGGAAGTGAAATTGACAGGCTGCTCGCCCTCCCCATCTCCTTCACCCTCTGCTGCGACTCTCCCCTCCTACTCCGGCGCTCCCTAAGTGCTGGTTCTGCCAGGGCCAGCATTTCAACAAAGACTGCCCAACCAAGAAAGAGACAGAGCTTCCAGCGCCGAGGGAAGGGGGAACAGCTGACAGGTCATGCGACAGGAGTGAGCTGACAAACAGCTTCCACGCCAAGCGAAGGGGGCCCGCCAAATGTTGCACTCCAGACACTGACCAAAGAACGCTACTTCCCTAATGCACCCCGTATTGACCCCTGTATTGATGTCAAAATAAACTGGCGGCGATGCTAGACACCGCAGCCACAGTCAACATTGTGCGGAGCGACCTACTTACACCCCGCCAACGAGCCCGTTTGACACCTGCCGATAAAGGGGTTCAGATGGCACAACCCACTTCCTCCTCCAAATAGAGGAGGAAGTAAGGCTGATGATCGGGGTCCATCACAAAACTACCCATGTAGAGTTCCTGGTAGCCCCACGCATTGGGAAAGAGATGATTTTGGTGCAATGATTTTGGCTGCAACAGTAGCGGTGCATTTTAGATTGTGGAAAACGCCGCATCCACATTGGAGAAAAAGGTGGCGTGACAATCAACTGGGAGGGTAGTAAGGTCGACGCAACCCCTCCCCCTACCCCAATCCACCATCGACAGCTGCAAGTGAGAGTGCACCAGCCGCTCCATAGGTCAACAGCAGAAAACCAAAAGCCAAACCTGAAGAGCCCAACGTCAACGTACGGAGCCCTGGACGGAGCACGAACCAAACCCCTTCAGAGAGTCCAAAGCCAGACCTCCAAGACCAGTACCAAACTCTGGACTCCACGCCCGAAACCCGAGGAACGCCCGAAACCCGAGGAAGAGAAGGAGGTGAAGCAGTGATTGCAAGGGAGTGTCGTGCCTATGCGAACATACCCCCGTCACACTGTATGGTTCGTACAGATATCTCCCCTCCACCCCATCTGGGTACATGCAACGAAGTAGCACCCAGGCATGAAGCAACTCCAGGATAAGTGGTTCCGAGTTATCCTGGCTTTCCCCAAAGGACCGGGAACACTTGGACACGCACCCGAGAACACGCCCTGTGATGGAAAGGCTGGCTAAAGATGTTGAGGACCAACCTTCCTTGTCGCCTCTCCGTGAGTCAACCCCGCAGGATGAGCCCAGCTTTCGCTGTGTGGGATGGCAACGTGGAGCAGCCGGAGGAGTCCAAATCAGGACAGAGGAGTCCGCACCTGCACCAGCAGTCAAGGCAGAGGTCGAGTCTGAACGCCTGTCCCCATCTCCCCCAGCAGAGAAGGATGAGCCCAGCTGTGTCATGCCAGATGGCAATGTAGTGAAGCTGGCAGGATCCGAACCCCGGACGGATGAGTCCGCACCAGCAGTCGAGGAAGAGGTCGAGTTCGAACCTTTGGTCTCGACTCCCCTAGCAGAGAAGAATGAGCCCAGCTGTGTCACTGTTATGGATGGCAATGTAGTGCAGCCGGAAGAGTCCGAACCCCGGACAGAGGAGTCCGCATCCGCGGGGAGTGATGCCGAACCCTTGCACCCCACTGAGTCAATGCAGAGACGAGAGCAGCTGCTGCGCACCTGCCACATGGTCTTCCAAGGCCAAGTCGGCAGGTACCGTGAAACTACGTGGCAACCCACTTGGAACTTTGTGTGGCCGTACCCACGGCACGCGGAATTAAGAAATCACAAAACGAGTGCCACCCCCAAACACCCGAATCCATGGACAGTGAAGAAGAAGGTGTAAGAAAGCCGTAAATAGCTTTACCAGAGACAGTGACGGTTAATCAACTCCAGCGAGTGCCACATGAAATGTAAATATTGACATTGTATAGAACAGTGCATAAGTTGAGACAACAGTGGAACTAACCAGGAAGCAGTAAAAGCTCCATAAAACAGTGACATTGTAAATAAACCACTTAGTGTTAATAAAATAAGGGTCAAAAGCCGTGATGATAAGAGACATCATAAGTTAAGTGAAAAGGGAGACCGTAAGTGTAAAACAACGAAACAGTAGACAGTGAGCCTCCTTGCGCAAATTACGTGTGGAACAGTGTGACAGAGTACTCCAATAAAATTAGGCCTACCCGCTGAACAGCAAGTCTGAACTCTGGCATATCCCTGAACTCTATCCAAGGGGAAAGGAAGAAAGGACTAGGAACAGGTGGAAGCCTGCCTATTAAGACTGTCTGTCTGAATAGATAGAATTATTGTTTTAAATAATTTAATTGATTTCTGTGTATTTTTGAGTGCTATATGATTTTTTGCATAATTTTAGGTGACCCGTACACATTTGTATTAGGCAAGTGTATATAGGTTTGTAGTGTAACTCACGTTAGCTTAGCTAAGTATCAAACCCCAGGGACATAAGGTTTGGAAGGCCTGTCACACATAAAGTGAACCTGCCCTGCGACCCATAGGAGGCTACAGAGCAAGCCGCTTTTAACACGCTTTCAGCGCCAAAGCAGGCAGAAAGATAAATTCAACACACCCCATGTGAGTTTGGGCTTGTAAATACAGGCAGTCCTCTACTTTCTGACACAATGTGTTCCTAATTTTGTGTATGAAAGTAGAACCCTTATGTTAATGTGATAAATGAGATTCTGTTCCTAGATGGAAAAAAAAAAACTCAACTAAACAAAAAAAAAATTCAAAACAATATATTTACACACAAAGAAACAAGATTATGCATAAAAGTTATTAAAAAGTGTTTAAATATATAGCCAACAGTTAAAACAATTAAAAAGACACATTTTACACACACAAACGTTTGACTAATTGCAGTGGGTACATGCATACAGATTCAGATCTCTTTGGAATAGTACATAGTCTGTTTAACAATCACTGGGACCTGCTGTAGATGACTTATCAGCTTTGCAGAAAAAGTTTTTTAGTGACAGTTGAACTCCACCCTTCTTCTTCTATTCATACAATTGTCTGAAGCACCTTGTAGCTGCTTCAACAGCTTGACGAACTCAGGAACTTCTCTCTTCATCTGGATAATTTTCTTCAATGATGTTTAAAAAATTTTCAAGAATTTTTTAAAGCATTGTTGATTTTTTTCTTTGTAGGGGTTTTTGTTGGTTGTTCTATAACAGCCATCATTTTGAGCAGCTATGGATGCTGATGAATTTGCCTCTTGAAGAGTAAGTAGATCTTCATTTGCNGTCAATGGCTCTGAATGTGAGGCCATCAGATCATCAACATCTTCAGAAGTAACCTCGAGATCCAGCTGATGCATAACTTTAACAATTTGTTCTGTTGCACTTTCTGGAGTCTCCTCAAAACCTCTGAAATTTGGCACCAGGTAAGGACACAACTTATTCCAGCAACCATTCATTGTAGATGGCTTTATTTCTTTCCAAGAGAGAGAAATATTGGTGACAGCATTAAGGACATTGTAGTTTTTCCAGAATTCTTTTAGAGTGGGTCTTCCATCACCATCTGTTGCCTTGACAGCTTTGTCGATTATTCTCTTCATGTAATATCTTTTGAAAGTTGAAATCACAGTTTGATCTATTGGCTGGATTAAACCTGTGGTGTTCGGAGGCAAGAATATGACCTTTACCTCTGGACATAAATCTTGCAATGTCTGTGGATGTCCAGGTGCATTATCCAACAGTAACAGTGCCTTGAATGCCAAATTGTTTTGCTTACAGTAATTTTTCACTTCAGGAACAAAATGATTTACATACCAGTCCTTAAATAATGCTGAAGTAACCCAAGCTTTTGAGTTTGATTTCCATACAACTGGAAGTGTTTCTTTGGGGTTTCCCTTCAAAGCCCTGGGATTCACAGAGTGGTACACTAACAGAGGTTTTAGTTTACAATCAACTGCAGCATTACCACCAAGTACAAGTGTCAGTCTGTTATTAGATACCTTATGTCCAGGTGCAACAGCTTCTTCTTTTGCCAGGTAAGTTCTTGAAGGCATTTTTTTTTTCAGAATAAGCCCATCTCATTAACATAAAAAATTTGGTAAAATGAGTAATTTCGCTCGTCAACAATGTTCTCAAAAGTTTTTATAAATTTTTCGGCAGCTTCAGTATCTGCACTGGCAGATTCACCTGTAAATGTTATGTTGTGCAGGCCTGTCCTTGACTTAAACTTGTCAAACCAGCCTTTGCTCGCTTTAAACTCTGGAGCATTAGCAGCTGACTCACCAAGCTGTTTTTTCCAATCTTCATACAAACTGAGAGCTTTACCTTGAATTATTGCAAATCTGATAGCGATATTTTTCTGGTGTTGATCGTCTAACCACACTTTTAAAGACTGTTCCATCTCTTCCACCGCTGCACCCTGCCGTTTTGAAATTATCTTAGAAGAAAGATTTCTTGAATTTATAACATAGTTCCTTATGTTGTCTTTACTTTTAACAATGGAACACACAGTGGATCGGCTCAGGTTGAAAGACCGTCCCTATAGCTGCAAATGATTGCCACTTTCCGATTGTGCGATAATTTCGAATTTCATTTGTACACTATTTACAAGATGTTTTCTTCATTACTTTCGTTTTTAAGTTTCTTATTCATCATGTCGTGAAATAATTACGTATGTGCACCAACAGATTAACAACAAAAAAAATGGTTATAAAGTAAACCTTAAAGGAAACAAAACACTATAATAAAAAAAAGGAAGTTCTAAACAGGAACAGCATTAATATGTAGAATCGCCATAGCATAGTAGCACGTCAGACTACATACAACTGCATATGTGTTCAGTTGTATCGAAAACATAATTCCATATATTGACACCAGAGGTCTCTATTAGTATAAGTCAACTTTGCCGGAATATTATTTGCGAAGACAAAACGTACAGAATATAAACAATCCATATATCTTTGATGTTTACGTTTGTCGTGATGGAGGCATGCGCGCAATATGTTTTTTAGTTATGTACAAAAGTACAAAGCAAACACGCGAATGTTGAATTTATAATGTAAGAAGCCATTGTACGAAAGCGGGAATTGTACGAGAGTCGAATGTCCGAAAGTAGAGGACTGCCTGTAACCTACTTACTCCCAGTGATAAAGTTTCACGTGCACTCCTGTAATTTGACTTTTCAGGATAAACTGTAAAACGTTTATGTATGTAACCACAGTCCTCCGCGGTTTCTTGTGAGCGTCACATCTTTTCACTATCCTTGAAGGGCCGCAGACACACACCCGAAACTCCTGTTACTCTTTCCACGCAACGCAATTCCCCAGGGGACCGAAGCAATTAGCGCGCCTGCCAAGCGACCCGAGCGGAGGAGAGAGTGAGACAGAGCAACCAGGAAAACTGCATGTGCCAGCACCGTGCAGAGCGTGCACAGAAGAGGTCGAGACAGAAGCAAACGCCACACACATTAAGGCGACAGTCCGTCATCACCTAACCACCAAGAGAAAAAGGGAGGGGGGGATTGACACGTGACGCGTATATATACTTCTTATTTTTTGCTGCAACTACATATCACGTGTGCGCCACGTGCCCTACAAGTGATACAACCCTGAATGACAGATACCTAAGCCAACATTACGTCTCTTGTAATAAGGTGGATGCCTAGAAACCATAATGCAACCGAAGGAAGAATATATTAAATCGCCCTCGCCTTAAACACAACCCCGTGAGATGGGAAAATACCAGTAAACCACGCCAGAGAAACTGCACCTGAGCTCGTGCAGCCGATGCAACCTGCACAGCATCTAGGCCATCTTCCAGCCGCCCTCAAGAGATGGCACCTGAGTACGGCTCCGCCCAGGAGGGAGGAGCCACCTCCGCCGGAGCTACCTAAAAGCCAAAAACGACTGAGACACCCCCAGCGCAGGGGAATATATGTCCCTGCACCGCCACAAAACAGCAGTTGGATTCCGGCAGATCGTCCTCGTACAAGTCGTGCCAGGGCTCTCTGCAGAGTCTTGCTCTCTACCTCACGAGAGACCACCAGGTGATATTCAACTACCAATGCTGGACTTCTTCCTTCATGTGCTGCAGCCCCAGAAGAGTTGTTGTTCCCCCTTACACTTGACACTTGCCGTCAACACCCGCACCCCATACGTCCCTTCAGGACACCTCCATCTTCAGTTAGGGTTTAGTTGTTATCATGACTACCTAGTTGTTGCTCTGTGCTCTTCTAGCTTGTCCTTCAGGCAAGGCTCTTTAAGTTGACTGGCCTCTTCATCTATCTTTGCTTACCTTCCAAGTTTTAAACAGTGCCTTGATTACAGTAGGAGAGTACAGGTTACCATGTCTTATTTTGGATAGAATAAAACACGTATTATGTTTAACCACCTGTCTGCTCTTTCGTGTGTGAATTGTGCTTAGTCATCCCCTGTAAGCACCGCCCTTTAACAGAGAGGCAGGGAACCACGGATTTAATACAGACTTTTGCAGAGTTTAGTGTAGGACTGAGGCCTGTCCCCTAAAAGGGACTTGATGTATATCATAAAACATCACCTATTAGATGGCCACCCATACTGTGAACCAGGCACGCAAAGGTACCTGGTGGACACATACGGTAGAGCCATGACCACTAGCAAGAGACACGACAAAGCAGCTAGATTCCCCTTGCCAGCTAACCCACGACCTTTACCGCGTATAGACTTGCCGGTGGGAGTGCCAGGTCTGGCAAGGAAGGATCTTCCACTTCTGATATACACTTTAGCTAGTGTTATTGTTGCCTGCTATCCCATTGTGGAAGTGAACCATAGCACCTTATCCGTGGTAGATGCCATTCACCCACAGTAGGGGTAGTAAGTGGAGTGACAGGAAGGCAGCTGCTATCCAGCTGGCAAGCAAGCACTGCTTAAGTCACCTGTTCCAGCCTTCAGCAACCTAACCCTCCGGGAACGAGCTCGCGCAACCCGCCAACTATCGAGGCCTCACCTCACAGTTCCCCCCAGTTGTCTACTTGGTCCCCTGGGGAAACTCCCGGGGCTGTACATCCGGTCGTCGAGATCCTCCGCCTAGGTCTACCACTGGAACTGGTAGGCCCATCAACAACACAGATCCAGTTTCACCAACTAGCAGCAGTAGGCCGGAGGCCCGCCAACCACAGCTGAGTACGCCTCTCCGCCAAGCCATCCAGCAGATGCCATCACCACCAACCAGCCGGGCCAGGATACCCGACATTGGATCAGCACCGACGAGCACCTGTCGACCGGCAGTGGGAGGTAAGCCAGCGGCCCCGCCAACACCCTGCACTCGCAAACCAACACTAGCACATCTAGACTTTGTGCCAAGCTGGTGGCCTACCCGCCCAATGATATATAAATGCACCATAAAGGCGAAATGTGAGATCAGAGACCCCGTCACAGTATGGTCTGTACCCCTCCTTTCATCTGTGTGCCTGATCTAGCCCAGAACTAGAAACGTAGAACTATTGAGACTGTCACACGTGAATATTTTCAGTGTGGTAACTGGGTGTCTAGGGGTTATCATTTATTATACAATGAAACCTCTTTTTTACACTTTTCAAGGGTGCAGGATAAAGTGTTGCAAAATGCAGGAAAGTGTAAAAAGAGGGGATAATATGATATAAAATCAGTAAATGGGACCATGAAAGTGGGTGTAAAAAAAGGGGTTTTACTGTATCAGCTGATTTAGATTCCTGTAGTATTATGGGAAATGGTAAAACAAATTTTGCTTGTGATTTAATGACATTGCTAACACTAGCAAAATAAGTGTTGGGGAAAAA
The DNA here is from genome assembly GCA_002778355.1 of Clitarchus hookeri. Taxonomy (NCBI): domain Eukaryota; kingdom Metazoa; phylum Arthropoda; class Insecta; order Phasmatodea; family Phasmatidae; genus Clitarchus; species Clitarchus hookeri. The sequence goes on along the minus strand of NQII01004834.1, from coordinate 58,013 downwards.
ACGTAGATGTTTACAATTTTTAGTCATTGTTTGTGATGATTTACTAGGGTACACAGTGAACAAGGAAGAACTTGTTAAACCAGCTGGCTTTCATGTTATCTGTAGGTAGATTTTGTTCATGCAGCCGCATGTCAGGACTGCGCATTCATTTTTATTATGCTGAACATTAATAATTTTCTTTTGATGACAATTAAATAATTTTATTGCAGATATGTTTGTCTTTTAGGACAGTACATTATCACACAGCCCATTGTTGGTTGACAGACCAGACATCATAGTGGGAACACCTTCCAAGGCACTGGCAAACTTGGAGAAGAAAGTTATAGACCTGAGAACGCTTGACACCTTAGTTATAGATGAAGCAGATCTTGTCTTCTCATTTGGCTATGAAGAAGATATGCAAAAAGTTTTGAAGTGAGTATTTGTATTAAATTTTATTTTTTATGTGTTTTGCTGGTAGGCCTAGGTTTTTTAATCAGAAAGTTAAAAATGGTTAAATCTATTCCTGTTAGTAATTATAATTTTTTCATTGGTGGGTATTTTAAATTCTTCTTCATGCATGTTAATGGAACACAGTTTTCATACAAATTTTACCTCGCCATCAAGATTTTAATGAAATTCGGCATAGGATTAGCATTCACATAGACTAAGAAAACACCAAATTTTATTAAAATATATCAACCCATTTTGAAAATATGACTGTAAAAAAAAAGCTGCAAAAAGTGTATGACTGGCATATAAACTGCATATGTCGCTCTTCTAATTGAGATAGAGAGCTGGGAGATGTGTCATTTTGTAGCATTTTACAAGATCTTTTCATTGGTATGCAACACAATAGTGTTTGTAAGAAAAACTAATTAAAAATTGGAATTTAAATAAAAAAAAAATACATTTGTAAAAATTTTTTTACATTTAAATTATATATTTAAATTAAGTTTTATAATTTTGTTTCTGCAATTCTTTAAAAAGTAGGCTAAGTTTACTGTTTTAATCTCTCAAAAATGTAAGGTAAACCAATGGTAAACAATGAAATTCTAACTGCGTGTTGTAAACTGCTTGTGTTGGCAAGCTCTGACATGTCAGAAGATAATTTTACCAGCTCACCTCTCCCACTGTTTTAGTCTCGTAGTACAGCGAGTGGTAGATAGATGTCTATGTTTGAACATGTGATAAGCTTATTCTTTTGTTCTTTGAAAAGTAGACTTATTCATTACCTTTAAACCTTTATATTTAAAATATAAAGGTGTCCAGTGAGTGAACTATGATTAATATTTTTTATGAATAACTATTTAGTTTTTTAGTGATTATAATTAAAACATTTTTTATAAATGTGGTAGGCCTGAATTGGTGCAAAATGTATAAAAGGTATATGATTTTACAATGTTGTAAAGGACGAAAGAAACTGAGAAATGTTTCAGAGTGGATGTTGAAATTGTTTCCAGAAGTACCGAGCAAAATTGCAAAAATGTGATGATTGTAGGAAAGAAATAAGCTGGACCAGTTACCTACCTGTTCTAGTTCACGTGAGAGTAAGTATGCCTGAGCTTCACACGCTTTAGAAACTCTTTATTCTTCTTTGCCTGAATTGGGATAATATGCATTTATTAAAAGGAAATTGAAATCAATATGCTACAAAAAATTTAAAAACATTGTTTCTGCCATTAAACATAAGCCTTTTCTTCAGGCTGAAGACTCCTCACAGAGTGATACAGAACTGTTACCAGATTCAGTAATGTTAGATAATCTCAAAACTAATTTTTTTAGTGCAATGAGTAGGAAAAAGAAACTCATGATTTTAACTTGTTTGCCGTCAACTCGGAGTATAAAATATTATGCGAGAATTTAAAGCTCCTAATTATATGGCGCACCAAGCAAAAAAAAAATTCTGTCTGAAAAAGGTATTTTATAAATTCCCGATCAAAAACGAGGAAAAAGCCTGCTACGAGAGGTAGTTGACACGATTAAGGCATTTTAGGAAAATGAAGTAATTAGGGCTATGCCAGGTATGTGTCTGTAAAGCAAACCAATGGAGACAGATTGAAAATTTCAAAAGACTAATTTTTATGTAATTTGAATGAGGTATACAAATTATTGAAGAATAAATTTTCTGAAATGAAATTGGGTTTCTCTAAATTTGTAGAAGTTAGACCAAAACATTGTATTTTGGCAGGTCACACACTCAGTTTGTGTTTGTACTGCACACCAAAATGTTAAACTCATGATAGAGAATGCTAGGTTGGGTTCTTTCTTCTTCAACCAATGGAGAGTTAGCTACATACAAACACTGCTTGGCAAAAATTGTTTGTAACCCACCAACAATTGATTGCAATTTGGGGAATTGCTCTATTTGCCCAGGAGACAATGAAGTAAGAACTATTTTGGGCAAAGTATTTTTTTTTTTATATAAAAGTATCTTATATACTAATATACAGAATACTTGGCCAGACGATGCCGCTGGTCGGCGGGTTTCCTTGGGGATATCTTTTTTCCATTGCCCTTTCATTCCAGTGCTGCTCCATAATCACCTTGCTTCACCCTCATTGGCTCTCAAGACCTCGCTGTTAAGAGCCATCTAAATCTCTTCAATAACTTATTCACAGAATACATAATAGATATATCTATATGAAAAATCTTTCATTAGAAAACTTTGTGAAACTTGTTTAAAAATGCATTTACTGAACGTTTGCTTGCATTGTAAAATGAAAAATTGACAGAAAATCAGAAACGCAGAATTACAAAATGGATTAGAGGAATTTGCCATAGTAAGTGGTAATAAATGTGAATTTCTACTATATTCTCAAACAGCTCGTACGGGGTAGTCTTAAGGCCCTTTCACGCGATCAAATTTTTCTTAAAATTACCTTAAATTTTTATTGAAATTCAATTTATTGAATGCTATATGACGTCATAGAAATGTCATAATTGTGGCCATTTTCTCTTTCAATTTCTTGAATGTAACGCTTTCCTTCAAGATTTTTATTTAGAGCATGTTCTAAATTTTCTTGAATCCAAAATTTAAATTGCTCTATCACAGTTTTTCTGAGAATACTAATGGAAGTAATCACATATTAATAGAGTTGTGTGTGCACATTTAAAGATATTTTTTAAAAAGAAAATGTACAATATAACAAAGAAAATTAGTTGGGGTTTAACCAATAATTTTCATGTCGTGCGTGAGTCGTAAATATTTCTAAAAAAAAATTTTATGTATTTTTTTTAACTGGTTTTATTGAAAAGTTTGTGATAAAATGAAAGCTTATTGAATGCAATTCATTGGAAGGCAAATTAAGTGATTTTTTTATTTCAATAAGTATTTGATCGTATGAAATGACTTTTAACGAATTTATTTGGTTTCCAAACTTCATCATGCTAAATAGTGTGTCCAATATTGGATTATAAGGTATTTGATACTAGTCGTCGGTTACACATAGGCCAGCCCATATTCGGAAATAAGAATTGGGGAAAAATCCTTTATTTCAATATGCACATGTGTAGATGTGTGAGGTCTACTCATGCGAGCAAGTAAAACAGACAATAAAGTTACTCATAGATGAACTAGAGCACATTCCCTTGTTTGCAGGTACTTGCCACGACTGTACCATGCAGTACTAGCTAGTGCCACACTCTCGCAGGATGTGTTGTCCTTGAAGAAGCTGGTGCTACACAACCCAGTGACATTGAAGCTACAGGAGTCGGAGCTGGCTCCGTCCAGCCAGCTCTCTCACTATCACCTCTACGCTGAGGAGAATGACAAGGCCACCATTCTGTACGTACTCCTCAAGCTGCACCTTATTCGTGGCAAGACCATCATCTTCGTCAACACCGTCGACAGATGCTACAAGTGAGTGCTTACACACAGCTCCAACATTACAGCATTTATTTCACTTTGTATCATGCAACAAAATACTACATTAGAGCATTTTTGAAAGCCCTCTCATTTGGAATAATAGTCAATAAATAAATTAATATATAGGTTGATTCACGAGGAGTTACCGCCACTCACAGGGCTTATTCCTTATATAATTTGGAGCAAAATATGTCATATAAATGTGGGTCCTATTCCCAATATTTATAGAGTAATTCGAAACATTTTAAAAATGACTAATAAAATAATAACTCTTTTAGAATTAAATACGTTGATGTATTATCAGACCATATTGTTTACAGTTGAGCATCACAATTGCATCTAACAAGCTTACAAAAGATGTTTTCTGTCTATTTCCATACACTTGGCCGTATGCTTATGAACCGTACGTGTTGCTCTACACAGCTGCACACGGCTGTCTGATTTCAGTAGCAGCATGCATGATACGCGCAAGTAGTTCCTTATGTGTTTGTGCAGTCCTTTGGTAAACAATATCCTTCATCCATCCCCATACGCCATAATCTAGTGATATATCTGGCGATCAAGGAGGCTAAGGGTGAAAACCACTTTGTCCTATCCATCTCTCAGGGAAATGCACATTTAAGTGTTCAACCACATCACGGTGGAAGTGAGGAGGTGCACCATCATGGTGGAAAATCTTACCATGTCTCACTGCTAATGGAATATCCTTAAGTTACAGCAGCAGTTCTTCTTGCAAAAAATTGCAAATACACCACACCAGTCAAGCATCTAGGGAAAATGAATGACCCAGTCATCTGATTGTGTAAGACACCACACCACACATTGATGTTGAAACTATCTTGAAAACTTCTTTCTACTGTATGGTGGGTATGCTGATTGTCGAATTACTCTGTAAATATTGGGAATAGGACCCACATTTATATGACAATATTTTGCTCCAAATGATATAAAGAATAAGCTCTGTGAGTGGCGGTAACTTCTTGTGAATCACTCTGTATTTTATTGTAGCCTTAGATGTTAACTTCTGAGTGCATTGGAATATACACACTGTTTATTACTTACATGGCAATAACATGGTTAATGCATTAAATATGGCTGAAAGGAAAAAGTAACATGAGCCTCAAAAGTGCTTAGTTTACTGTGAACAGCCTATACTACTATATAATTAGTTTTAAAAAAAATATGTGTAAATTTAGGTATGCAGCATTAAAAATTTTGAAAATACATTTTTTTGTATTCCCATTATGGTAATTATGTTGTGTAATATGTTCCCAAGTTGCTAAACATATGGTGGTTATTCTGTTCAGTGGATGTAAGCATTTTCACACACTACCACAGATCTTCATGAGGTGTTCAGCATGCATGAAAATACTTTATTTTCCAAGCATTGACAGCAAAAAATTATTATTTGTCTCCAGAATTGGTTGGCCAGTTCACATATAATTTTCCATCTTCTAGACAAACAGATATTGCCATATGTCATATTGCCTCTTCATATGACTGGGGTACAACAACAATATGCCTACCAATGGGGAAATGCCCAGGTGTGAATATTACCATGTCACGTGGATCAGAAGAGAATTGTGTTAGGGGCCATGAATTTAGGACAGCCTCAATTCGAGTAGGGGCCGCAGTGACATAGTGGTTAGACTGCTTGCCTCCCACCTAGGCGAACTGGGTTTGATTCTCAACAAGGTTGCTCCCAGAGTTTTGTATGTGGGAAATAGTGCCGGACGATGCTGCTGGTCGGCTGGTTTTCTCTGGGATTTCCTGTTTCCTCTGCCCTTGCATTTCGGTGCTGCTCCATACTCACCTCACTTCACCCCCATCAGCTCCCAAGACCTCGATGTTAAAAGCTGCCCAAATCTCCTCACTCACTCACTTGCTCGCTCGCTCATTCAGTTGGTAAATCAGCCATTAAAGGAGGATTGTTGACAGACTGGCACCAGAAGCAACGTGCACAGTTGAAGACCCTAGACCAAATCAATGACTGAGCAGACAAAATCCAAATTTTTGACACACAAGAGACTGCAGTAGTTGTAGTGCAGCATGTTGGTACTACAAGTGGTAATAGTCTATCAAGGTTTCTACAGCAGTATGGTCTTTTGGCAGTATGATTAGGTGTTTTGTGGAGTACTCAACATGCAGTTGACAAACGACTGCCTGCCCTAAGCACACCCTGCTGATCCAAAAAAGGTGTCAAACACTGTAATTTTGTGGAACAAGGTTTTCCTCCTTGGAATCGTTTCGTCATCTTGGAAACACACCCTTTGGATACATCCACACACTAAGGAAGTTGCGTGCACCAATTCAACTGAAAACAGGATTTTACTGCTAGCAGGTTGCCTTTGGTAGTATTTTACTAAGTACATAACATAGGCCATGACCCGATTAAGTTTTGACCATGAAGAGATTTTCTGTAACAGTGGAAGTTGTTCTGGCGGGTCATATGTACACACGAGAACTAGCCTGGATGACTTCAGTTCTGGGTTGTCTTCAGCCTCATTCACTAGGGACATTGGCCATTGGTCAGGTGGGTCCATTAACCATTGAGGGTCATGCCACCAGAGGTCATGACAACTTAGTTCATAGAGAAGCAGACCACAAGAAGCACAATCTACAAGATTGTCTCTGGAAACAACATACTTCCAACACTGAGGAGGAACCCATTCCTGCATTTGAACAACCCAATTTGCGACAAAAGTTTTTAACAGATAGGGCTGAGTCTTGAACCAGGTGAGACTCAGTTCACGTATGATTGGCAGTGACTGTCAAATGTTGGGTGTGAAAGGCGTGACAATAGTGCATAAATTTTGCCAATAAATGAGCACCACACAGCTCAAGTCAAGAAAGTGAAACTTGTTTTAGTGGAGCTACCCCAGATTTGGCCAGTAGGAGATGCATGTCCACATTCCCTTGAACATCACTACTCAAATATAAAACAGATGCATAGGGTCACTCAGATTCATCTGCGAAGCCATGTAGCTCTACACCAACTGCATTAAGACAAATGAAACTAGATAAACGTAAGGGTTTCAAGATGAAAAAGTTCCTCAATAAACTGAATCCACTTGTCTAAAGGTTGGTGATGGTAAGGGGTCATCCTAGCCCATTCCTTGTGGTTCACAACCACTACATCACAATTTTCGCCCATACTTCCACCAGAGACAACCACCCAAGATCATAAACATGAGCTATCTGTGATAGAACAAAGTGTTTGGTTGGAATGGCACTACTGATATTTAAATGGTAAGAGAAAACATGTCTCTGAACTCCACTGAAGACCCAGAATGCTATTCACTACAGATTTAGATGAGAAGTATAGCATCCTCGGATTCTCATGATGAGATAGGGGCAGCTGTGGTGTAGTGGTCAGACTGCTTGCCTCCCACCTAAGTAAACCAGGTTTGATTCCTGGCAAGGTCGCTCCTGGATTTTCACATGTGGGAATCGTGCTGAACGATGCCGCTGGCCTGCAGGTTTTCTGGGGGGTCCTTCCATTTCTCCCGCCCTTGCATCCCGATGCTGCTCCATACTCTCCCCACTTTTCACCCTCATTGGTTCTCAAGACCTCGATGTTAAGAGCTGCTCAAACCTCTCCACTCATGATGAGGTATAGGAATTTCATCCAACAACTGGGACTGGTAACTTGACCATTTCCTAAGTTCAAATCCACCCTGTTGTAAGAGTTCAATGAATAGATTCTTTAACACAAGTGCTTCCTCCACCGATGATGCACCAGTTACAATTTCATCTTCAAAAATATTATTTTGAAGAGCATTTGGTGCCAGGGGATAATTGAGATCCTCATTGATGGCCAACTGGTAACTGGTGCAAAGTATGAATCGCCAGAAGTGGAGATGGTGTAAGTCTATGTATAGGCTATAGTATTAAGTTATAACACTGCAAGTAGGAGAGAGAAGTCTTCACACCACAGAATATGTTGATAGGGTCAGTCATCCTCATGGATCAGAATCTACACATTTGCTTGATGTTACGAGAGAAAACAACACTATATAGACTAAATATTAAAATTGCATCACATATCTAGGGCCTGGAAAAATTTGCAAGTTGCTATAAAAGTGATTTATTTGTGAATTTTAACTATAAATATAATTTTTTGCTATATTTCTTTCAAAATGCTATTTTGGGAATTTTTTTCAACTATAAAAAAAGTTGCAAAAATTGGTACATAAATACGAAATAACAGTTACTACAATTCAATCACTCCTTTATTTTTAGCATCATAACTGATTTACCCATAAACATGTTAAATTAATATCAGTTAAAAAAGTATGCCTAACATAAAGTGAAATACAGAAAACTATACTTATTTTATTATGGATGCCAATACATTTTCATTAATTTTACTCAATAAATTTTCACTGTTTACATTTTTCTCATGCCTAATATTTTAACAGAAATGTATTGCAATGCAGGATATAATGTAAACAAACAGTGTACAAAACCACCAGCCGCCCCAATCAGCATGTAAGGGCTGCCATATTTTAAAGATCTATTCCATAGACTAAAGAAATGAGAAGCAGTGAAATCTCAAAGACAAAATTACAAGATGCTGTAAAACACTTGTATACAGTCAACAAAAGCCAACAGCAATTTAGAATAATCACGTTTGTTCGCAATCTTCTCCTGTTATCAAATAAACAAATTCAAGTATTTTGTAACTACATTTACGTGGAGATAATTTTTTTTTGGTGTGGTTTTGTGGTTTACTCAGACGTATGCAAGTTGTTCAGTTGGCATTCCTGCTCTTGTACCATCCACCTTTAGCTATTGTTTACATGTCCCGTTAATGTTTTTATTTTAGGTTACGTATCTAACGGCACACTTTAAATCAGTTAAGATATATAATTTCGAGAGTGTTGGAAATTACGTTAAAGATTACTTCTTTAAATTTTGGTGATTATTTCTGTACTATTTTACATATTTTGCCTTGTATTGTAGGTGTCAATGCAAGACATGTAAATTGTGTTTTAATCNCCCCCCCCCCTCAAAAGTAATGAGAATTGGATTTAGAATAATTCTTACATTTAACAAAATTCTAGCATCTAAAAATATATATATTGTAATTATAAAAAAAAATAGATGCTCATTTTTGAAAATATAAATGCTAATTATTAAATAAAACATGCAAATTTAAAAAAAAAAAATAGATGCTAATTTTTCCAACCCCTACACATATCTCATTCTGAAGCATTGGTGCAGAGAGAAGAGTATCATTGAGGAATACACCATTTGAAGTCTTGGGGCTACCATAAAAATCCACCCTCAGTTTTGTGGTTGAACTTGCCATTTTGTACATCATGATGCGGGATAAAACATTCAGAGGTTTCTCGACTTTATACCTGTTGGGCGGAAACAATGTAGGATTTCATATGACCTGAAGTAGCATAATCAGCCACAAAGTCCTTGTGCATTGTTTTCATGTCTGGGTTGAGATGTGAGTTTGCGCTGCATAGCATGGAATCTGTTTTTAGCATTTAAATATGAATTTCCAATAGACTGTCCCTCAGGTTTGAATGGAAGATGAACCTTGTATCTGTCATATTCATCTTGAGAGTGATTGGCAATGAAGTCAGTATCACAGAAGTCAGCATCCGTTTGTTTTTAACTTTGAGGGGGTTCCTCAGTTTCCCAAAACTATTTTAAGAATTGAGTCTAGTGAGTCCTCAATTCCCTCAGTTCAGGGTATTCTCCAAGGAGCATCCATCCAAATTTAGGCTCTAGCACAACATGCATATGATGACCTAGTTCAAGTCGCCCACTCATGCATAAACATTAGTGTCCAGCAACATTTCTATGGGACCAGGTTTGTCAAATTGAGGATCAGCTAGTGGAATAGTCCCAAGTTGGGTACAAACACATGTATCCATAGTTGCTCATGGTAGATTTCTGGTTATTTTAGAGACCACGAACAGAGAGTATCTGAAGGAACACTGTAATACAACAGAAGATTGGATTTTACAACAGACTGCTCCCTTCTGTACCATGCACGAGACCTCAAACCCTTTCCTTGACCTTTTGAAAAGGTAAACACAGAACCTTTGCAGCTGCCTCTGTTATAAAGGATGTGTGAGCTGCAGTGTTCAGTAAGCAGTGCATCACATGTGATTACTGTCAGTATCATGTACACTTAACAGGGCAGCGGACAATAACACTGAAGTGCGACCACAAGCTGAAGAGACACTCGTGAATTATTCAGTCTCAAAATCAGCATTGGGAGCATCACTTTCAGCATGCCAGTAGATTGGGCCTGGACTGACCATCAACATAAAGTAGAGTGTGGTGTCTTTGTTTACGTCGAAAACAGGTATGCGATGATGAACAGGATGTTACAGTATAGGCTGTTCCCAGGCAGTTGAAGCACAGTTTCTTACTGTGAGCTATTGAATGTCTTGTGCTGATGGTGAGGTATTAACCAATTCTAGACGTTTATACCCAGAATAAGTGGTCTGCTGACAGACAATACATGGCTTTAACTGTTTGGACTCAGAATTGCTCATAAATACTGATTTGGGTGGTTGTGTTACACGACTGATTTTTTGAGAGATGGCCTTATGGGTTGCTCGACTAGTGCTTATTTTGACTCCTATATCAATGGCACATTCCATAGTAGAAACTCTGGCATGCAGAAACACTACAAGATATGAAATGAAAGGTGTATCATCAGTCCGCTCTGCTTACATGCTTCCAAACTGAGTGCGCAGTACCAGGGCCAACTTTCTCATCAAAACTGCGACAAGAACAGGAAATTCATCAATTGCATTACAACCTAATCCCTCAAGGGCTTGTGTATTTTCATTGAACATGCTGACAAAATGCCTGACAGATTTGTGATGTGGTGTTGACAGAATACAAATAGAGAATTCGGTTTATGTACAATATTGTCACCTTTCTCAGAATTTAGTACTGAGATGTAAGAAGTTCTCACGCCACAAGATAATTCTCAGAATAAATTGTTATGTGTTTAACCAATTGTAAAGCTTCTCCTGTGAGGTAACCCATTAAATATTGGAACTTTTCAACATCAGCGAGGGAATGATGTTGAGAGTGGTAGCCTGGTACAATTGCGAAAACATTTGTCTGTCTTCCAACTGACCAGAAGAATTAGGCAAGTTGATCTTGGGAAGCCTTACATTTGCAGATGGACCAGCAACATGCAGAGTTGATTTACTCTGAACATGTTTACCCAAAAACAAAGCCACAACACAAAGAGTGTCGGGCAGTAAAATAAATAGCTCCTTATGTTTAAGGTCAAAACCTTTTTGTCTAAGTCTTCAGGAAGTGGGTCCAATTGTAGCTAGTTGTCACATATGTAATTCACAATACTATCAGTTGCATCTAGTTGTACGCCAAATGCATTTACCTTGCGCACAACTTCCACAAGTGGAGTGGAGCCTTTGTTAATGCCTATATTCGCTCACTGATGTGCCATAATTTAGTTTCCTGAAATTTCAGTTTGAGTAAAAATGCCTTGAAACCCACTTTGAATATTACAATGAAGCAAGAAAGCAAGCAATAATAATGTTATAGAGATTACGAAACCATAACCTATTGTATAACAGCACAAAGCTAGATTATGTAGATCTGATGTGGTAGTAAAAAGTTGAAAACCTACGAAAAAACTTAATATGTTGAAGCACTACTTGGGCCTATACTGGCTAATTCAATGATGCACGAAGCCACAAACACAACTGAGAAAAGACAATGGGTAAATTACCCACCCACGTGGCAAAAAGAACATGAGACTGAGTTGATAACATTATGAAAAAAGTTACCTAGCACAATCCAAAGTATTGAATCAATTGTAAATGATGAGATGAGGGCAGATATCTTGTTTCTTTACAGGATATCTGAACATGGGTGGATTTCTGGTGGTGTTGGTACTTTAATCATGCACACGGGAGATTAAAATTGTGTAGCACACACAATCAAGTGATGGAACAACACATAATTGCTGATCAGTTTCACATGCAAAGCAATCTGACCTGGAGAATGTTTTGCAATTCATATACAAACATTGCTGGATAATCAACAGTTGAGAGATCATCACTAGCAAACTTACCCCGATGCCATCCTGAGTTCCACTGATCTTTGGAGGGTTGTGTACACTACTTCCAGGAGCCTAGGATTTATGTGGCCAACCACGTGGTCTGTTGGTTCATGTGTACACAAAAGTTAATTTACAAAGTACTACTGAACCCCCATGGAATTTAAACCATCTTTTTGTTGTTTTGTGCGTGATAGCAAAATTAGAATGATAGTAACTGCAAAAGTGAAGTCCTATGGCTGCCAAATTTTACCTTAATTAGGGTTTATAAGGGTACTACATATTTCTGCCAGGCCACCACATTCATCCAGTCAGATAAATGAAATAATAACAAGATTGCATGTTTATTGTGTTAGTTTAGTTTTTGTTTATAGCAATAGATGTTAACCATCCTACTTTTTTTTTTTACTGCCTGACTTTGCTTGTTGGTCCGTGAAATAATCATGCCATTTCATTATAACATGCATGTTATTATGTACAGTTGCTACATGAAAAATAAATATTAATTCTATTTTAGTTAGTAATACTATATTTTTTAATGCTATAAATCTGCAACAACAGAGGTAAGCATATGTATGTCCGTCTGTTTTCATGCAAGGAATAACGGTTATTGGTGGAAATAAGTATTGTTCTTTCTTCCATGTCATATTATTATTAAATTGGAAACTAATGTTTTGTGACTTATGTTTTCATTTCAGACTGAAGCTGTATCTGGAACAATTTTCAATCCCTTCATGTGTATTGAACTCTGAACTGCCTGCTGCCATCAGGTGTGTGTCTGTGAACCAGTTCAATGAGGGATTGTATGACATAATTGTTGCATCGGATGAGAAGGCTTTGGAAGAACCAGCCAGTCGCAAGATTGCCAAGAATAAAGAAGGAAAGTAAGTCCTCTCTGTACGTATTACTAGTGTAATCAACTGTGTTGGTAGTGGTCACGGTGCAGAAGTTTTTAGAGAATAACATCTTTCATAGCCATGCTGTAGACCTAATATAAGAACTCCTAAAATTGTGGAAGCCAACAAAATATTGATTATAGTCTGTTTACTGCACTTTTAATCTCTTACAAATTTTTAAGGTGCTGCATAATTCACAAGCTAAACAAGAGAAGGTAACTTTTTCAAAATGACTTTTGTGACTAAAGGATGGTGTACATCGATGTGCCATGTGGCCACATCCTTGGCTCTCAGTAGTTTGTAACTCTGTCACTGCCCCTATTCTGTACGAATGTATCACCTACAAGTCCGCCATATCCTCTCTATGCTGCCTGTCAGATGAAAGCGTGCAAACCACCACCACTCTCATTCTTGACATGCAGGAGGGTTGGTTACCCCCACTCTCTTACTGCTCCACGCACCCCTCGCTCGCCACAGCCCTCAGAAGGGTATACTGATTTTATTGGATATAAATTGTTCTCTTGGAACTCTATTAACATGTTTCGACAGTTTCATCACTCTGGTTAAATTTTCTTGGACCCAGAGGCCAAATAAAAGTGCCTTACAGCGAGCTATGTATGGACATTTGACATGACATTTTACATTTCATAATTAGAATTGAATCACCAAAAAAAGTTTTCTTTTAGTACAAACCCACTAACTTGATTAACAGGTATTGATTGTTTTGAGGCGTTACAAATTATTTCTGTTTGCAATACCCAAGCATGCAGACACAAGATTTTATGAGCATATCACACTTCATTACGTTTTTTTCATTATATATATGTGTGTGTGTATGTGTATATATATATAATATACACACACATTTATTTGTTTATTTATTTATTTTAATCATTCAACCCATCCCCTAAGCAAATGATGTAAGGAAGGTGGTATTTTCAAAATTAGATAAAAATTCTTGTGCAATTTCACAAATGCAGCAGAAACTTTATTTGTTTGACAAAAGGACCCAAACATTTCTACTGCATGTGAGGTAAGCTGTTTATAATTCGGTAGTTATCCCTTTAAAAAAAGAAATAGGAATGATGTCTTCAAAATGAAAAAGGGAGAATAGTACTCATCCTTCATATTTGCCTGCACATTTACAAATCTTAACATTTCTAGAAAAGGCCATACTCTTGCATGGGATTTAAGAAAGGAATATTTAATTAAGTAACGCAGTAAAATAGGACTAGTGTTGGCAAGTAGTTTAGACTGTGGTCTGCCACTGCTGAGGATTCCGGTTCAGTTTCAGCACCCCACACTATCCCCTTACGCTGTTCAGCCAGGTGCTCTCATGTGGGGAGTGTGGCAGACTACTGCAGTGGTATGGAGGGTTTTCTCCAGGATACTTTTGTTTTCTCCTCTGTCTTCATTTCACTGCTGCTCTACCCCTATCTCATCTATCTCATCCATTATTTTGGCCGGCCATGAACATGTATGTACCTTCTGTAGGCCAGCTTCCTCTCATCCATGCTGACACTTTTGAAGGCAGGAACAATGTGCAGATTTACATTTACTTAAGCATATCTTGAAATTCAGCATTGATATTTTTGCTGGTTGTAGTGGAATTTCTATTTCTGTCTTTGTTGGGGTAAACCTTTTGTAGGATTTTGTTTGACATTTTCCAGGGTAGTTTACTTTTTTTTTCTTTTTTTTTCTTCTGTCAACAGGTCAAAACGTAAAAAAGACAAAGAATCTGGGGTGTCCAGAGGTATTGATTTCCAATGTGTGTCGAATGTCATTAACTTTGATTTTCCTTTGGACGTCAATGCATATGTACACAGAGCAGGACGCACAGCAAGAGGCAATAATGAGGTGAGACATTTCCATTCCTTTTTATTTGTATTCTGTTGTTATTTAAATCTTTAAGCATTTTATAATGTTAGAAAGGTAAAATGAATGATCGATTCGTAAACTATCTGTTACAAAAAGTACCAAAGGATGGGCAATTGACTGTATGTATCAAGGTTAGTACGTCCTCTACCGTTTCTTGTACGTAAAATAATTGTGAAAATTTATTACCAAGTGTATCCTAATTTAACATAAAAATAATTATACCATGTTCAAAATTAAGAAACTGTGGCATATTTTTGCAATCATCGAGCCTGCAACATAAGTAATTCCTCAACATTTTCAGTACCCTTTGTGATTGGCTATACACATTTGGGTAGTGCGGCGCAGACACTTCACAATGTGTTTTAGTGTAACCAGGCTGTTCTTTACTGTTGGTGGTCTGGCTAGCAATTGACAGGTAATGTTGTTGCACACTGTGGCTGTTCTTCATTGACTGGGTTGTCGCAGGGCAGTTTGATGGATTCTTTGAGTGTCACTATCTCTGTTGGCCAAGTATTTGTGACACTGAGCTTGTCAAGGCAGGCAGAACTGGTCACAGGGTTCAATAACAGGTAGCTGGGGTGAGTGCTGGCCCTGCATCTGTCTTCATTTTATGTGCATGGATGCAGTCGACTCTGAATGGACTCACACAGTCTTCTGCATTCTCCCACTGCCTGCAACCTTCTGTTCAGCTACAGATGGGCAACTGGCAGCTGATTGGGTCGAGAGCAACAGACGTGTCTGCTGGGTTCACTGTTGGTTCAAAAAGTCCTGCTGTTCACAGGATTGATGAACCTGGGCACGTCATGGGCCAGGAGGGAGCTGTTAGTAGCAGATCTGAACAGTGCTCCTGTTTGCATTCTGCCTTCTGCAGCTTAGCATGGTATATGCCATGATGGTGGCATGAAAATAACAGGGAATCTAGGAGGAGGGTGTACGTAGGAAGGGTTCTCAGGTGTGGGGAGCACGTTCATTTGTGGTTAGCAGTGCTATGTTTGGCCTTGAGACATTGCTAAATTACATCTCTTCTTGCCACTGATATTGTACATCAGGGGTCAGCCGCATGCTTTTGGCAATACTCAACTAACTGCATATTTGTTTCAAATTTTCATATTCAGTTTCACAATCTGTGAAATTATGTGCTTCAATCAATATAATGGATATATAACATAAAATTTTATATTTTCAGTACTTACTGTTTTATACTAATCCATTTTAAAGCACAAAAGAACTTCATTTTAGTTGTGTAATGCATACAGAAGTTGTCAGACCAACCAGAGTAATAACATCTTAGTCATTGTCAAACAATCTGCAAACTGAGCAGGAAACCAAGCCACATGTTACTTGTCTTGACTCTTCGGTCTGAAAGCACCATGCCATATGTCACTTGTCACTTTCCTCCTGCCACCTGCCACTTGTTACTTTGGTAAGAAAGTTCTCTTAAGGTTAAAGGAAAGGGGAGGTGCTTCAGCTATTGGGGAACTTACCTACCGCTGGCATGTGTTTCCTTTTGTCCATGTGGAGGTGTGGTAATGCTGGACAGGGTGGTAATTCTGTACCATATAAGAAGGCCACTTTTTGACAGCTCGGCGAAAGTAGCGCCACTGTTTACATCTGACTACGTATCCTTCCGCCATCAGCTGGTCCGTCACGTCGGGGCTGTGTATTTTTTATCAACACGCTGTCAGCTAATCCACTTCTCATTGTACTGTAATGCTAAACAAATTTTAAGATATTTTAAGACTGACATCTGTCTAAAAATATAAGTAGGTTATAAAAGTAAAAATATAAAATGTTAGATATTTGAAAACTCTTTTTTTATTTGTCCGAGATAGTGAATTTGGGTTCAAATTTGCGAGACGGTCTGTTGTATCTATTATTACACTTTGGACGTTATAGCTAATATATTCGAGTTGGAAATATGTGACGTGGAATAACGTTAGAATTGCTTAAAAACTATTCACGCGTGTCTACGGAATCAAGGAGATGGGTTTCTAGAGAACAATATGGTGTATAATTTACGTAGACAAACTATTACCGGCCGAATATAAATGACTTGTACTCCAAATCGTTGTATATGAAATATATGTTACTCTAAAAATTATGCAGAGCTCGTGGAAAAATATAACTATTGGCATATGTTTGTAAATTCGTTATATATCGCGCAGGAGAGAGGTTCATTTCTGGCTGGTAATAGCTCGCAGAATATCCGATAGATAGCGCGCAGCACGTCACGATGAAGTTTTGAGAAACTCTCTTTATGGTCAAAAGATAGTGTATTTTTTAAAGTTGATAATTCTTATGTTATGCGCTGGGAATATATTTAAAATTCGTGTCGTTTTGTCAAATTATTAGAAAAAATAATTCAACAATATTATGTAATATTTCTGTATGCTTTTGGAATTAATATCATGGACGTGTTGAAAGCAAGGTTTGAGATGGATGATACGACGTGAAAAAGCTTTCTGAAGTTAGCACAACTTCAGATAACTTTTCCACGTCGTATCGTTCTATTGTACATTTCATTTTGATCACCTAAACATTACTACATTATCACGAAGTTTAGTTTTTAATGCTAACAACCATTGTTTTGTTACCTCGTAAAATAAAATGTAGTAATAAATCTACGAACTCTTTCTTATCCGTGTACTTTCTGCTTTTCTGGTGTGCATCGGCAGTGCACTCAGAATAGCCAACGTAATTTTAACTTTTGTTCGTTTGTGCATCAGCTGATACAGGATTTTGTAAATGGCGCTTTGTTTGTTTCGTAAATGTTAAGTTGCCACTCACTGACTGTCAGAAAGTGGCCTTCTTATACGGTATGGACCATAGCTGGGTCTCTGTGAGTGATCACCCAGCGGTTGATGGTTCAGTGCACCAACTACAACTGGGCTGGAATGCCGTCCATCTGCAGCGTCTCCTGTGGTTAACCTGCAGTCTTGTCAGTCGGGTAGGGCAGTGGTTCCTAGACTTGAAGGTTGAAGCATGGTTTACAACACCCATCGTGGGTTTATCAGCATTGCCAGATGCCATTAATGAAGATAGTTTATTGTATCTCCGTAATGATTATGGTTGTTTTGAGTGAGCTCATCATGTGGCAAATATTCTAAAAGATGTATGGGAATTAAGAAAGTGATTTTGTGAAACGGAAGATTGTTTAAGTTTGAAAGATCAGAATTTTTAGAACATGGCACAGAGTCGTATTTCAAAATACATATTTTTTAACGAACTGTATGTTTCTATTATGAACCTTGCATAGTTTGTATATTTGCTTTTGGGTTCTTTTTTTACTCCCCATTACCTGTCAGTATGTGTTGTTTTTGATGGATTTTGCATCTTGCAGAAATAATTTAATTTTAAACTACATCCTAACCATAGTTTGGATGATAACAATTGTAATTGTTTCATAGGTATTATTTGCAATAGTACTTGGACAAGCTTAAAATTTAAATAATATTTTATTAACAAAATTTATTGGATTCTTTTTTTGGAAATTATGAACTTGCATCATGATGTTTTCATGATATGTACCATAAAGTTTTAAATAATTAAATTTTATTGAATTTATGCAATGTTTTACTTATAAGCAAAACAAGTTCCAACTGTTATCATGCGTTTTGTTTCAGGGAACTGTTCTGTCGTTTGTTAGTGTCAAAGAAAAACCACAAATGGAGGAGGTTGAAGAGTATTTAAAGTCAAGTTATGGAGGTGAAGAAAATATATTCAGGTGAAAAGTAATTATTTCAGTATTGGTACAGTTATGCATAGTGATAGTACTTATACCTATGTGTGTTTTGGCAGTTGAGCAATATTTTGAATTTTTTTGAAAGGGCCAACACTTTTCAAGTGAATGTCTCTTCCACTGTTTCTTGCAACTGTCATAGATTAACTCTATTGTAGGAATGTAGTTGCTGTACAAGGTTGGATCTGCGACAGTTTTGGCATTAACAATAGTCAGCAGCCTCCAAAAGGAAAACTGCAAGTATAAATGTTCTGTGTAATGCAGGAAGTACGAGTTCAAGCTGGAGGAAGTGGAAGGCTTCAGGTACAGAGCAAACGACACCTGGCGGGCGGTGACCAGGGTTGCCGTGCGAGAGGCCCGCCTCAAAGAAATCAAAGAGGAACTGTTCAACTGCAGAAAACTCAAGGTCTATATTTTTTTTTAATGAATTATTTGTAATATTTATTAGATTTAGTATTTGCATTATTGTAACAATCACCATAACAGAAAAAAAGTGAAGTGAATTTTAGAAAAAAATTGTAATTTCAGGAATGTGTTTGATTGTTTCTGTGAAAATGAGTACTTAAAAAGAAGGCTGTATAATTACCATATTTACTTGAAAGTGGAAATGAACACCCCTATTATTTTATAAAATTAGCATTTCAGAATTGAGTAGGCAGTATATTTCAGGGTGGCTAGCATCAGGGAAAACCTGGAAAAGTTGGGAAATATCAGGGAAATTTGCGTGAAGTTAGGAATTTTAGATAAAGTTGTTTAAAATGTATTTAATAAGAAATTAAATATTTGATTCTAGCTCTTTGCAACATGCCATTGTATGAATTGTACTGTTACTTAGTTTTTTCCATTTTCATAGGAAAATGTATGAGCTGGGGGACAGTTTGGTTGTCGTATATTTAGTTGTAACTATTATTACACACATTTTCTTAGCGTAATTTTTATTTTATTTTACTAAAATAATCATTTAAACACTTTAAGTGGATTTCATTGAATTGATACTTTGTATTGTCTCTTGTCTTTGTATTGTGATTTTCTTCTGGTTCTGAGAATGCTAGTTTTTAACCTGTGTGTCACCTTTTTCCATTTATTGTCTTGGTACCTACGTATTTTTTTTTTGTAGTTGTTTATAAATTCAGTAATTCCTCGGTTTATCATACCTCTAATCAGTGGACTTTGTATTTAACGGACAAAATCTGAAGCCACAATAATTTTTTTATTGCTGTGTTCACTTACTACTTGTACAGCGTGAAAAGTGTTGTTCAGCGGCGAGGTAAGCGCACATGTGAACAGCTGTTTGGCAGGTGAGTTAAGTTATTTTTAGAATCTTGCAATGGCTCGGTTGAGGGTATGTACGGTAGCTGTGACCATAATTTGTGACACAAGTAACATTTCCTGTGTAGGATGTGTGGGCGTGGGTGTGCGCGTGTGAAGAACTCGTGAATGCGCTCTGGCTAATATATCTGATTACTGCAGCAATTTGTATGTTTTACGAAGCACATTCCTGTGAATTGCTGCATTTCCATATAATTTTTGCTACTAGATGTTGTCATTAGTGATCTATTCTGTTGTTTTTTTATTTTGTTTATTACAAACTTAAAGGTAATAAACGTGTGCAAGTGTTTCAGTCCAGGGTGTTTTAACACGTCTTTTCATGACTCTGTTACTTTACAGCGAGCAGGAAGTTGTAATGAAAAATTAGTGTACAAAAATAAATCAAACAATTGCTAATATGTACTCGTGTCGTTCAGGCTTCCCTGATAAACAAATGTGCGAGATAATGAGAAAGGAACAATCAAGTTATAATGCAAAATTTAAGTTAAAAGTTGTATAATATGCATGTGAACATGGAAAAAGTGCAGCTGGTCGACAGTTTGACGTTGTCAATAAAAATGTACGGCATTGATGCACGGTGAATAAATACATGGGAAAAATAGCCTAAAAGCAAATGTGATTTGTGAGGCAAACAGTGTAAATACTAGGAAGTGGAAGAAGAGCTTAAGACAGCTCTTCTTCCACGTGCTCGCTACTAGGACATTTGCCAGCGACTCGATTGCACAATTGTTAGCAGCCGTTCAGTGCAGTGACAGCACGTATAAATAATGAGCAGCTGTTCAGCGCAATGATAGCCTGTATAAATATTTTACTTGTACACTCTGGGCTATCCCCTGATGTTGCGGGACCTGAGGTGTAATTTTATTGTGGTCAGAAACGTTTTTACACTTTATCCATTTTTCCCCCGGACACTTGGTGAAAATATTCAACTTTTCACTCCAAGATTTTTTAATTCGAAGGTGAATTCAAAGGTACAGAAGTCTTCGATTTGACTTCGAAAATGCGAAGCTTCGCACACCCCTAACGGTAAATATGGAATTTAACTGACATACACTTACGTTCACAGCAGGGAACGAGACGGTATGCCACCTGTTTCCATTTCCAGATTATCAACTAAGCCCGAAGAAGTTGTAAAACATAATAAAATAATTATTAAAAAATGGTCACAGTGAAAGTTGACGCGCTCGCCGCAAATATGCACTACTCAGCTGAGACCCAGAAAATATGTTAACTACACAATCTCACATTGTTCCGTTCTTGGACAGCTAATGGTAGTTCATAAATTACTAGAAATACTTGCGGCTCATTGTCCCTCTTGGCTGCACAAATATCTTCACCACGCTAAATTGACCCACTTATATATTCATACCTGTAGATTTTTTTGGTTAATTTGCCATTTATCGGACTTTCTGGTTTACAGAACTATGCCTCCCCCAAATTCGTCCAGTAAATAGAGGCTTCACTGTATTTTCTTCTGCATAATAAAGTGTTCATAACTAAAGGCTATGTTATTGTTCCCCATAAAAAAAATTTGTAATTTATTTTAGGAAAATCATAAAAATAAGTTTAATATTTGCCATAAGTTGTTCAAAGAAGTGTTACAGGATACATGAAAAAGTCAGGGAAATGTCAAGGAATTTGCTATAAGAATACTGCTAGGCACTTTGTTTCCGACTTTGGCCATTTTGCATTCCAGTGCTGCTGTTTGCTTGGGTGATTGATAACCTGAGGAGAAGCTGTCAAATTCAAGGAGTACAGTTTGTGTGCGACACATTTCTTGTACTGCTTTTCACAATTCACAACTCGTAACTTGCTTTCACCCACATACTGTATTTACCCACGTACAACCCACACATTTTTTTTTCTCCAAAAATTAGGTTCTCATAAACAGGATGCGGGTGGTATCATGGTCAGGTGCCACTTGAGACGTTTTTGTATGCAGGCGGTATGTGAGTTGGTTTTGCACGGTGGTATATGCCAGCACACACTTGCTGGCAACTGTTTGCTCACACAATACCTATATATGCAATTCATTTATTATTCTCCTGAAAATGCAAACATACAACACTTAACCATTCTCTGTGTAATAATTTTTCAATGAAAGTCTACTAAAGAAAATTGGGTGTGCATAAAACTTTCTCTATGTGACTACCGGTAATCGTTATGGTTGGCAACATTGCTGTAGATCGTAGCAACACCAAACACGTAATACGGTGATGCGACGGAAATAAATAAATAATTTTGTATGCAGCTGGTACCCATTCATTTTCACCAGATAAAGTACATTGGCAGAACTAAGTACCGTATATTAGATATGCATTGAATAAAAGCTGAAAACTAAGACAGTTTTTAAATAAACCGATTTAGTTTACCAAATGGTCTTGTGATACATTTTAGTTTGTTGAAGTGCGATATTATCCAAGTTGAAAGGTACTAAAATTGTAAACTAAGCCACGGCCTGAAATGAGGTTGAATTCCTTGCGCGTGAGAAAGCAGAAGGGACGTAAACAGCCAGCTGCCTGCCCAGCCAAGGTCACCATGTCACCCTTCTGGTTTTTAAATTCCATGTTGTCAAGTTGTGTGCGCTATCCCGCCCGTCATCTACCTATGTTCATGCCTTTGCCGGTTAGGCTTTTAGAAATGATGTTGCTGCAGAATATTTTATGTTTTTGAAGATAAATTTGGGGCACAGTTGTATAACAAATATAATACTTAGGATAAATTTTTTCCCTTAATAAATTTTTTTTCCCCCAGCAATCTATTTTGAAAATTAAGATGCGGACCTTACTTGGGGGCGGGTTGTATGTGGATAAATACTGTATTTTCCTTTCCTGCCCATAATTAATCACTTTTTAAGAAATAACTTTTCAGCATAAACACAGCCACATTCTAGCAGATCAGCCTGAAAGCCACCCTCCCACTCCACTCCCGTAACAGTTGTGTGCTTTGTTTCCATCAAGGTCATGTGGCTTCTGCAGCCATTCACTTGTCAGCGGGAGGAAAAAGAAAGCACAGTGTAAACATTCAACTAGATCTGTGCCAATTCACAAAATTATGCAGATTGTGCAGATTCTGTAATGCTGATTCACCAATGTGCTGCCAATGTGTGAAAAACCTTTTTGCTTATATTTAATTTGAATCTAGATAACTATTTTACTTAAACTAAAATATTGGTGAAGTGCACACAATTAAAAGCAATTTTTAACTTATTTCTGTTTACATTGTCCAAAAACTATACATGTACAGTAATGCAACAAAGCATGTGATTTCAAGTGCAGACAAAAATAAAAAAACACTTTCGTCAATGTTCATTATATTAATGAGGGTTGCATCAATACCAATTTTTGCTGATGCCATCCATTACTAATACTGATACCATGAACCTGAACCGATACATTCTAATACCATACCAATATAGGCTATTCATGGTAGTGAGCACTTTTGAGGCCGTAGTTACCTTTTCCTTCCAGTGATTTTTTATCTTTTAAACACATTTTTTAAATTAATATTTTTATGTACCTATTAAACACAGTGTGTATTTTCCACAGCATTTGAAAGTTAATGTCCAAGGCTAAAATAAAATATATTTATTGACTATTATTCCAAAGGAGAGGGTTTTCAAAAGTACTCGCTTTACCTTGAATAGCATATACCAACTATTATATAGTAGTTTTATAATTATGTGCTAAAGGAAGGTTGTAGAATAGAAATACAAAAACTTTTTAGCCTTCTTTCCAAAGGAAAGAAAGGCTTATGGTGGGATCATTTTCCTGCCTGTGTGGTCCCCCCCCCTTTTTTTCCCCCCTCGATTTTTGAACGCATCAATTGAATTTAAACTCAATACATATATAGTACTTAGTAAGGACACCTGACTTTTATAGTTTTTGACCACGCTGGGAACTTACTTTCAAAATGACAGTCCTCTTAATATTTAGGGCGATATGACATATCTCACGAACCATTCAACCGATTGAAACCAAATTTTGTATGCTGGCAGAGCATCGTGTAAGCATTAAATTTTGAAATGGTTCTTGTTGTTAGTCCACCATTTAATATTTTACATTACATCTTGAAAACTATGAAAGCAATTCCCACCCAATTTGGCATGTCAGTAATACTATGACAGGACAGGTAAATATAAGTGTTTAAACTTGATTAGGTACTTCTTTTCAAAATGGTGGTCATACAAATATTTAAGGTTTATTTGGTATATCTAGTATGCCATTTAACCAATTTCAACCAAATTTTGTACCCTGTAAGTATCTATTACAAGCATCATATATGCCGATACATAGTCATTTTAATCAGCCATTTTGTAAGACAGTGCCACGTGAATAAATAAAGTTGTCATATCTTGGTAAACAATTAACCAGTTCCTACCAAATTAGGCCAACAAATACTACTTCTGCAGATTATGTTAAATTATATTTTTTAGGTATGTCAAGCACTTATTTTCAAAATTGTGGCAATATAGTCAGTTTAGCTTAGAATATTATATAGTTGAAACCATGTAAGCCAATCAATTCCAACTTAACTTTGTATGCTGGCAGTATAATATTACAACTATCAAATGCGTCTACACGGAGCATCTTTTGTCCACCGTTTTCTAGGGTAGTGCCACATGAATACATCAATTTTTATGTCATATCTCTGGAAACTATTGACCGATTCCTACAAAATTTCGCTAACAAGTAGTACTGTGGCAGGTGATGTAAAATAGTATGTTTTAAGTGTGTCTGATACTTATTTTTAAAATGGCCGTCACATAGGTACTTTAGCTTAGAATGCTATCAGGTGTACAACCTTGCTTCCGCCTTTTTTTTCCCAACATTTGAGGCTTCATTGTTAAAACATGATTACATATTTATGATTAAAAGTACTGTCTGTCGCTAGCCACTAGTGTATCCCATCTTTCTGGCAATTTTTGGATACCATCTCGAAAAAACGATGCGTCTTTTGAAGCAACCCACGAATTGATCCATTTTTTGACTTCTTCATACAAGCGGAAATGCTAAAATGCCTTAATGGTAGTCGGAAGCAGCAACGTCAGGAGAGTACGGCGGGTGGGGTAAGACTTCCCATTTCAGTATTCCCACGTATGTCTTGACCGGTCTTGCGACATGTGGCAGAGCATTGTCATGCTGGAGGATAACTTTGTTTTATCTCTCTTTGTACTGTAGCCGTTTCTCCTTCAAAGCTCTGCTCAAACACATCAATTGTGTTCGATACCGATCCCTTGTGATGGTTTTACTCGGTTTCTACAGCTCATAAGATGCCACACTGAGGTGACCTTGGCGCCGTGCATATTCGGTCTGGCCGTCGACATGGAGGCATGTCAGGGCACTCCCCATGGTTTTCTGCGCTTGGGATTATCGTTGTAGACCCATTGTTTGTCGCCGGTCATAATGCGATGTTGAAACCCCTTCCGATTCTGTCTTTGAAGCAGCTGTTCACAAGCAAAGAAACGCTGTTCAACATCTGTCGGTTGCAACTCGTACGGAACCCAATTTCCTTGCTTCTGAATCACTCCCATGGCTTTGAGGCATTTTGAAATGGCTTGTTGCATCACTCCCAATGATTCTGCTAATTCTTCTTGTGTTTGGCACGAGTCTTCATCAAGTAATGCCTCCATTTCTGAATCTTCGAAACATTTCTCTCTTCCACCGCCATGCCGGTCCAAGACTTCAAAATCACCACTTTTAAAGCGTTGAAACCACTCACGACACGTTCATTCACTAAGAGCAGCCTCACCTTACATTTTCTTGAAATGGAAGCAGAAAATCAACAATTCCCGCACATGCTGAGCATTTGGCTCGCAAACCGACATCTTTGCTCGAGAATAAATTCATGATGCAAACACAAATTCACTAATGTGGTGATGTCGTTATGTTGCCAGATGTCCAAGCTTACTGTGTGATATTATTGATCTACATATTTCCACCAGCACTTACCGCTGCAGCCATCAATCGAAAAACGGCGGAAGTAAAGTTGTACACCTGATATATTGTTGTAACCATATAATAAATTCCAACATTACTTTGTATGCTGGCAGTATATATTACAACTATCAAATGCGTTTACACATAGCATCTTTGGTCCGCCATTTTGTAAGATATGTCATATGAAAAAATAAGTTTTTATCTAATATCTCAGGAAACAATTGACAGATTTCTACCAAATTTGGCGAACAATTTGCACTGCAGCAGGTGGTGCAAACTGTTATGTTTTAAGTAAGTCGGGGACTTGTTTTCAAATTGGTGGTTATATAAATATCCTAGGCTGCCAAAAATTATGCAAAACAAAAATGGTATTCTTATAAGAACTTCATTTTCCGTTGTTAAACATCTATAATGTGGCGTAAATACACCTTCTTTCCTTCCTTTGTGTATCACGTAAACATGTTAACGTGCCGACAACCCGTGGGAATGCCATATGTTAACCGGCAGGTCATTCTCCCTCCCTTTCTCTCTCTGTTTAATTGGACGGAAAATTACCCAACAATATTTGACACAGTTTGTGGCGGCTGCGCCACCATAGATAGTCCGTACGCCATCGTTAAAAATGACAACTGCCGATTGCAGCACCACAGTTGGTAATGTACAGGTTACAGCACTGGACCCGAGAAATACAAAAACTTTGAACTAAAACTTGGTACATGTCATAAAAACACAACACACATGATGCTAAACATCCCACCCACCTTGAAATATTATATTTCAACTAATTCACTGGCACGGGACATAGCTTCACAACTGGTCTGGTAACGGTTCCTGATGAGGTGAACACCTGAGCCACACGCACGACACCATCAGGGCCAAGGAATGTTTTCACAATACGACCCAGACGCCGGTTCATAGTTGGCATGTTAGGTTCTTGAACAAGAACAAGTTTGCCCACTTGCAGGTTAGATGCGTCTTTAGTCCATTTGCCCTGAACTTGCAGCTGATGAAGATAATTCTTGTGCCAACATGACCAAACAGATTATGTTGCTACAAAAGTGTCCATCTTGAAAGACGATTAGCTGGAACTGTTGTCACATCCTCTTTTGGGAGTATCTGAGGTGGACTAATGCTAAAAAATGGCTTGGGGTCAGAACCTGGAGGCTCGAAGGATCTGTAGATAAAGCACACAATGGTCGCAAGTTGAGAACTGCCTCCATTTGGATGAGTTCAGTGTAGAACTCCTCATAACTCAGCAATTGCTTCCCAACAACCTTGGTTAGGTGTGACTTCACTGCCTTGACACCAGCTTCCCACAGTCCTCCGAAGTGAGAGGCTCCAGGTGGGAAGTGCCAATTGATTTGTTGCCTGCATAATGCTTGTTTGAAAGTCTCATCTTTGCTTGTGCCGAGAAAGAAAGTATACAATTCCTTCAGCTGGTTGCTGGTACTAATAAAGTTTCTCTCACAGTCACTGAAGAAATCTTGACACCACCCACGACGTGCCATGAATCTTCGCAGTGCAGCCAGAAATGCATCAGTACTGAGAGGTGACACCTATTCTAAATGGAGTGCTTTTGTGGCAAGACAAATGAAAAAATAGATGTATGCTTTATACGCCCTAGCTTTCGTGGCTCTGACCATTGTAATGGTAAATGAGGACCAGCAGCATAATCCACTCCGATTTTCAGAAAAGGCTTGGCCTGAGTGACTCTTTCAGCCAGGAGATTTCCCATTCTTGGTGTTATATGTTGTGGCAGACAGTGCAAACATATCATGCACAAGTGCAACCTGCATCTCACTAAATCTCTGCCATAGACGCTCCAGAAATTTTTCTGGAGAACTGATAACAAGTGTTGCAGACCAGGATGGAACAAATCTCTGTGCAGTTGGTCAATAATCAACTCAGTCAAGCGCAGGATGGTTCTGATCATGTGGCAAATCTGATGCATACAACCTCCCATCAACTCAAAAAATTCCTTCTGGGTACAGAAATGAGTTTAACTTTGAGGGTATCTGGACACTTTCCTTTCTCAAGAGATCACAATTCTGATGCAAAGTGTACTGGTTGAGTTTTTTCACCCAGAACATTAAAACTGTCTGTAGCTCATCAACCCGCAATGAGCAACCTTGAGTAGGATGTTCCAACTGTGGCTTATAAATTGCAAGCAATAAGCCGTAATTCTTTTGATCTTGTGAAGACATGAAAATCAATGCAGTAGGGAACAATCAATTTGCTGAGCCACTCCAGCCATCAGGCTGGAAGTTGTCGCGCGCTCTTCAACCAGTAAGTCACACTTGGATTCCGTCAACCGTTCACTGTGTTTTGACCAGACATCCTTAGTCTCCAGTAGCTACGTAGGTTCCTCCCACCACAGAGGATTGCCCACGAGTTGGGATGGTAAGAGGCCCCTTGTAGCGCAGTCTGCAGGATTTTGCTCTGATGGCACATGGTGCCACCAATCTGGGGAGGTGTTTGATGGGATTTCTCTAACCCTGTTGGCTAAAAATGTCTTCCAATGACAGGATGATAAACGAGTCCTTGCCAGTGTTACAGTGGAGTCAGTCTAGGCAAAAACACATTATCTACCTTAAGTTTTGACTCAAAGACAGTTAGGATGTAACAAAGTGTTTTTGCCAGCAATAATGCTGCACACTATTCAAACCTTGGAAGTGAAACCCATTTGACTGCCCCATGACCAGTTGCACGGACACTGAACCATCCTGATGCGCAACTTGTAAATACACTACTGTGGCATAACCCATCTCAGAGCTGTCTGAAAAATCATGGAGCTCCACTAGACAGTCAGTAGCGATCACTAAGAGGTCCTCTGGGCGCACCAATTCCTTCCAGCAGTGAAAGCTCTTTCTTTAGTTGCAATCATTTTGTGTGAACAGCAACAGGAAGTTCTGCATCCCACTCTACACCATGGATCCATAGTTATTGAATGAAACTCTTCACCAGCAACAGCAGAGGGGACAACCAACCCAATGGGTCAAATATTCTTGACAGAACTGAGAGAATTCCCCGTTTAGTAGCTGCTTTACTCTGAGGTTGCACTATATATGAAAACTGGTTGACACTAGGATTCTCCCTATATCTCTCCACCCTCTGTCCCCCTCTCTCTACACCCTCTCTATTCCCCTCCCTCTCTCTCTTTCATGTCCCCCCCCTTTTCCCCTTATCAATCCTCTTACTCCCCTCCGCTCCACATCCCTGTTCTCTCCCTCCCCTCCACATTCCTGTCCTATCCCCCTCTCTCCCCTTTACTATATTTCCCCCTCTCCTCTCTTTCCCCTCTCCTATCTCTTTCCCCTCTACCATCTCTTTCCCCTTCCTCTCTTTCCCCTCTTCCATCTCCTCTCTCTCTCCCTCTGCCCCCTCTAACTCTCTCTGTGCTGGGTATATGGTCCACTAAAATGGTGTGTAGCATAACTGTAAAATGACAGACACCTTGCTGTGTTACCATTGATCTTCCCTTCCCAGCTACTGAAGTACAGATAAATATATTGCTGGAAAGAATAGTACTTATTTATTTGTGCTTTTACTCCTGTTTATATGCATTGGTCGTACTACAGAAACGCCTTCAATTCACAAGCAAATTTTTTTCCCAGTTTACCCATCCTGAAATCTTAAAAAAAAAAACTTTAACATTTTTTGTATTTTTCTTTTCATCTTTAATATAAAATTATTAGTGGTGTAGCTGCCTATTTCTTTCCATATTTTGCTGTGTTTATGGATTGTGTGAAAAAGGAATAGTTAATGTATGTGTTTGTAAAATCGAATTGTAAGATGTTTGTGATTGTGCACAGAGCTACTTTGCGGACAACCCACGTGACCTGGAGACGTTGCGGCACGACAAGGCCCTACATGTGGTGAAGCGACAGCCACACCTCACCAACGTGCCAGACTATATAGTGCCGCCCACACTCAAGAGACTGGCTGCCATTCCCAGTGGCAGGAAGAGGAAGACCACCAGGAACATGGCTCGTAACAGGGCACAGCTTCAATATGAGGTGATATGCTTCTCTTATGGTGGGTCATGGGTGTTAATAACTGAGTGGCACTGTCTGCACTCAAGCCAAGTCTTAACAGTGGCACTGAGTGAACGTCTGCCTGCAAGGGGAGATTTTGAAAGACAACCTCTCCCAGCAGCGGCACTTCTCTGGACAGACGGTAGCAGTGAGCACATCACTCCAGTTGGACCATTGTTATTTCTGATAGCACAGTGTACAAAGTAGAAGGTTGATGATAGTGTAATACTTGAATATAAAAACTTAACAGAGTTATAAGTGCATGACAGCATGGTTGGAATGAGGTTCATGATAGCCTTGAATTTCGTGTAGTGTGTAGACAGGCCTATTGTCTGCTACAGAGATGCAAGGCATACCAATCAATATTCCTTTAAGAAAAAGGAAAAACATGATTTTTACCAGACTATCAGCACAATCAGTAAACCCAACAAAATATTATGAACATACAAGAATCCTGTAATTATTCAAATTAGACACATTTGCTCTGGACATATAGGAAAGGCTAATATTATTTATTACTATTGGATGTATCCTTATGCAATGGTGCTGCCCATGAAAATGGAGATTTATATTTTATGGGGTTTTCCTCCTGTAGTACAATTGCAAATTAAAGACAAATTGATGGCAAGTTGAAGTAGGTAATTTAACATGTTTGTACAGGAATCTTCACCAACACAAATACGTAATTTCTTATACATGTACTAAATCTCAAAATCTTTATAAGCAGTAAAACAAAGTTTCGTCTGCTTAGCTCTAGTTATTTAAAGACTCGGAGACTTCTGGGTTTTACCTTACAAAAAATTTTTATTATTATTGTTTCACAGTTTCAAATTGGGACGTCAATTATTAGTACACACCAAAAAAAAATATTTTCGGAGCTCAACAAATACCGTGCTGGTATTGTTGGTAGGGCTTCTTTTCTTGTTCGCATTATTTAAGACTATATTTCCAGCACATTGGGCTCTCTTATTTTCATACCTATTATGATTATAACTCGACTGCATTCTTTTTTGTTCTATAAATTACATGCTACTTGACAAAATGCTGCAAATTTTCTATAAATAAAATCTGTGATGGCCTTAAACACATTTACCCTTTTTCATTATGTATAACAAAAAAAAACATTTAAAAAATTTGGCAATAATGTATGTAGCCGAAAATTCGAAGTCTGTTCTAAGCGCCTTGACAAAGAGATGGCATTTTTTAAAAGTATTTACAAAGCTATATTAATACTGATTTCAATAAATTTACATCAGTTGCTGGTCAGAAAAATGCCTAGCAATTAAATTTAATACAAATTTGAGATCACAATAATAACATAACAAAAATTAACATGTGATAGATGTGAGGTTAAATATAAATTGCAAATTAAATTAATCACTGTAAATGTAGATGGATCCCTAATAAACTGTTTTAAAATAATTATTATTCAGATTTAAGAAAATTATATAACTAATGACTAGGTATGCCAAACAAAAGGGTGTAAATAACATTGAATTATCTGTATACATTAAAATAGTGTACACATGCACCAAGGCATGGAAATTTTGTGTGCCTTGGGATTATACTGAAACCAAGGATTTGTTGAAGAGTAAGTAGCCTGCAACACTACTTATAATTAAAATGTTGTGTTTTTTATATTTTAATTTCTTACCACCTCCTTAATGAATCACATACATGCTATTCCAATGCCGTAATCTTAGTTTTTGCATTTAATTTTTAACTGTTGAAATCAGTTTTGGCTGAGAGCATGTAATTTAACCACGTTTTTTCAACATGAACCAGATACTCTTAGTGTTTTATCAAGTGTCCAATTTAAAGCAAAATTTAAAGTTGTGTTATAAAGTATAACTTCTTCAATAAACTTTCTAATTTTACATCTCCTTGTTTTCTACAATAAATTTTCTAAATTTTTTTTGTATTCCAATGTAAAATGATTTTTATTGTACTGTAATTCAGCTGGATATGTAATGCCATGAACTCATAGTATGTGATATAAGATTTTATTATATTACTGCTTCCTTTATGATACATTGTTATTCTTTATTATTTTATTCTTTGGTGTGGTGGCAGGTTTTAGAATATCACTACAGCCACCCCGTGCTTGTCATAAGAGGTGACTAATTGTGCGAGCGCCGATACACTTGCGGACCGAATACTTTGAACAAAACAACTAAAAAAAAACCGGTGCACCATAGCACAACTTACTGGACCGCCATCTTGATTACTACTGCCGTTTTATTCCACTAGGATGCGCCACTGTCACAATGATTACTGTAGGCGCAGGCAATTAGAACTTTGTCACATAGTCCGGTGTTTCTATTTTACACACACACACGGACACACACACACACACACATATCCACAGAGTCTTCTAATACACAATATATACTATATACAGATACCAAACATTCCGCCCACTTTGAAATGCCCACATTTCAAGTTCATAGAGATGGTAAGGTGCACAATTTCATTACAAGAAGTTTGACAATTCCTAGCTGAGTGCGCACTTACGCAACCCGCGCCACACCATCTGCACTGGATACACTTTGAACACTCTTCTTAGACGCCACTGTCGGGAGGTAATGTTTGAATCCTTAACCAATACTAGAATGCCTTCTTCCAAATTGGCTTCAAGTCTCATTCATTTTTCTTGGGCTGGAGATTCTCCATGTGCCTTTGCTTCTAGAAAGACTGCATGATCTGTTGCACCAGATTCCACCGCTACAATCTGTTCATAGGAATATTGGTTAACTCATCGGGCAGCACTTTTGGAGGACCTATGGTTAAGAAATGACTGGCTGTCAAGGGTGCCAGACCGTTTGGATCGTTGGACTGGGCACAAAGGGGTCAAGAATTCAAAATAGACTCAATTTGAGTCAGAATGATATATAATTCCTCATACGTGAGCAGCTGCTCCCCTATCACCTTAAACAGAAAAGACTTGACTAACATTATCCCCACCTCCCACAGTCCTCCAAAGTGGGGTGCAGAAGGGGGGTTAAAGTGCCAGGTGATACGTTGCTCTGCCAAATGATCTGCAAAAAGCTTGTGATTGCCAGTATTTTCCAGGAAGTCTGACACAGCTGACAGATTGCGATTGGGCCCCACGAAATTAGTGCCACAATCACTGTATAGATGAGTACAGCATCCCCTACGGGCAACAAAGCGACGGAAAGCAGCTAAGAATGTGCATCTGTTGACAAATTTGACACGAGTTCCACGTGTACCGCCTTGGTTGCCAAACAAACAAATAAGCACATGTATGACTGGAGAATATGAAGCTTCTTTACTCTTGCCACGGTGATAGTGATTGGACCACCATAATCTACACCAGAATGAAAGGAGGGTTTCGTTTGGGAAATACAGGGAGCAGGAAGACCTGTCAT
>NQII01004834.1:14609-24868 GCA_002778355.1 Clitarchus hookeri | reverse complement strand
GGGGGGGGGGGGGCAGGCGACTTTTGGTCGTGCTCTGAAGCACTTCAGACACTTGTGGATCTGCTGCCGAACAGGTTCTTGGCACCCAATATCCAGAACTCCCTGAAGAGCACAGATGGCAGTGTGTTAGGGCCAGAGTGCAGAAGAGAAGCTCCAAGTGCAGTCGATCCACCAACAATTCTGCCAGACGACATTGCTTGGGCAGGAGCACCAGATGCTTCACCTCAAATGCAAATTCTGAGGATGCCCTCCTTATCAACAAAGGGGCATAACTGTTGAATTGCAGGCGATCACAGTTTATTGTTGGCCAGATGATTACATTCTGCAGCGAAACTTGCGTTCGAGTGTTCCTAATCAATATTGTAATGGCACTTGACAATTCTTTGGATTGCATTGGTCCGGAAATGGTAGTGGAGTGACTCGTCTGTACATTGTTTGCATATATCCTACACCAGGCAATGATCCAACACACCTTCAAACTGGAGAACCGAGAAAGCAGCTCTTCGAAAGGGGATTCTTCCACCTTTACTAGAAGAACAACTACTTTCCACTCCTCGCTAGGCCCTGCTATCACTGCTGCAGACTGCGGCCACGACTTCTCAGGTTCCTGCAACCACAATGGCCCATGCCACCACAATGTATGTTGAAGCAACTGAGCTGGAGAGTGTCATTCTTTGCCGATGGTACATGACGCCACCACGACGTAATAGTCAAGTCCTGTATTTTTGCAATCCTGTTAGCTACAAAGGTTTTCCTTTCATCTAGTGGTCCCTTGAATCATGCTAAGGTCACAGAAGAATCGGACGAAGCATGTACACTCACCACTTGCAGCATGGATGAGTAGGTGTCAAAGGGCAAACGCAGAAAGTGTACCAAGAGCAATACTGCACAAAGCTCCAGCCAAGGAAATGAAATCTTCTTTAAAGGGGCCACCTTACATTTTGCCATGAGAAGTGAGGTCACAATGTTACCCGAGCTGGAAACCTTTTTGTAAGTATACTACTGCCACATTACTCTTTTCTAAGCTATCAGAAAATCCATGCAGTTGGTACACAGACTGTAGATTATCTGAAACTATACTACACTCAAATGAAATGTTGGCACAGCAAGGCAACTCTTCTATGATAGCCTTCCATTTTGCCACAATATCTGCGGAGTCGGGTCATCCCATTCCACCTCAGCCAACCAGAGTTGCTGTATCAGGTGTTTTGCAAGGACAGTGAGGGGTGCCAGCCAGCCTAGCGGGTCAAAAACACGTGCCACATCAGTTAGTATGCCTCATTTGGTGAACACTGGAGGTCTGAGATGCAGATGTATGTGAAAGTGTCTGGCGCCGGATTCCACTGTAAGCCCAACACCTTAACACATGAATCTTCATCAAAATTAAATGAATCAAGTGGCTGTCTGGGGGCAGGTCTTCCAACACCGCCAAACAGTTGCTAGCAAATTTGTGCAGCTGAAAACCACCCTTAAGGAGCAGCTGTTGCAGTTCCTGTCTGGGACGCATGGCTGAGGTCAAATCATTTTCCCCACTAACTACATCGTCCACATACGTATCATTGAGCAAGGCATTGGTAGCCACAGGGAAATTGCCTTGCTTATCCTCTGCTAAAGGCCTGTCTTCTACTTCCCTCCAAAATACACGCTGGTACCTTCTATGCTCGGGATGGACCTCAATTTGCAAATACATTTGTCTTATGTCGGCAGTGACAACAATTGCATGCGTTCGAAAACGGAGAACAGTCAAAATGTCCCTATGTAGTTTTGGACCAGTAAATAGTGTATCGTTTAGGGATGTACCTGCATCTGTTTTAGACGAAGCATCAAATAGGGGAACCTGGCCTATAATGACATACCACTTTTAAAATGTGTTATAACTAGGGATGTAACTATTCCACTTTTCCTCTATTCTCGATCTCTATGCCGAAACCACTCTCGATTCTTGATTCCAAAAATTGCCATTCAGTAAGTTACAGACAATTATCTTACTGAACTAAATACTGTATAGGAGAGTGTGAAATTTAATTATTTAAACTAGGCCTACATTAGCAGTAGGTCTATTACTAACAAATACTAGAACACGAACAGTGGGAGCATATTCATATGAAATTCCAAAGGGTTCAAAAGAGGCATATGAGATAATATTGAAAACATATATTCGTCTACATAGTTTATTCAAAAATATTTCCAAACCTTGCTTGCCATGATAAATGATCACCAACACATGAAATTATTAAAAAGATTTCAAGAATAGCGCAGTGAAAACCCATTATTTTTTACAACAAAAGGAATCTTTTCATCACACGCAACTGATAGACATAATAACTGTAGAGTCATAATACTACAACAAGCAGATGTTTACCATAAACAAAGCATAGCTGGGCAGGATTGAAGATTTTGAGCCAGGAAAATTTTGGGCGGGGCTGAAAATATATTTTTCCACGAGAAAAGGACGAGATTGGGAATGCATCATTAGTAAATAAATTGTCTCTACATATAAAGGCATTTCACAGACACTTTATTTGGCATTTTGTTTGTAAGACAGTTAACGTACACTGCTCATTTTTTAAAACGATTGTATGGATGGAAATGTTTTTCCTGTTATAATCAAACTTGTTTTGTTTTTGAAATGGCATGGCTTTGCCTGAGTACTATCAGCGCTGCCGCAGAGTTAAACCATAAGTCCTTTGCTGTGGTAACGTTGAAATCATCCGCTATGTGGTAGGTTTTTAAACATTCTTTTTTATTTGAGTGAGAAAAGTATAGGTCACGCAAAAAGTGAGGCTGTGTTCGAATTGGCACTTTTAGTTTACTTAAAGGTCACCGGGCGTGAATTAGTCAACAAAATAATGACTTACTTGGTATTTTAGTATTCAGTTTTTAGTATTTGTGTGCGGGAATGAAATTTTGCTATAGGGAAAAATTTGGGCGGGAAACTTAAATTTCCCGCGAGAATTCGGGAAAAATCGGGAAATATATTTTAAGTTAGGTAAAGAAGTTTGTGGGTTGCTAGACCTAGTGAATAACTTTCTCTCATGACTTATTTCATTAAAACAAAAAATAAACATAGAATAATGACTGTATGTGCTAAAAATTAGGTAGTGCTAGAAAAGTTGTATGGTTTTATATTTTTATACACTTAGTTGTTGCACTACGAATTAATCTTCTGGGTTTGTTTGGAGCACATCTTTAAAATACTCACTTCAATTGTAATAGGAAAATCCCTCTCCCCACCCCATGCCGATCTGCGTAGTAGTAAAAATATAATCAATGTTCTAGAACCTTCTAGAAGGAAAAAATGTCCACTGAATGTGGAAAGCTTCTATCTACAAATGCTGACGCGAACAAAAACTGAGATTTCCGAAAAAGCAAACGTTTAACCGATCAGCATTCTACCACAGCAATAACTTTGAATCCTGATAAAATATTACAAAGCCTCGCAAAACAAAAGAAAATGAACCAAGTTTCGCAATAATTATTATTACTGCGTCATTACAAGCTTCTCGCA
This sequence comes from Clitarchus hookeri, assembly GCA_002778355.1. Classification (NCBI taxonomy): domain Eukaryota; kingdom Metazoa; phylum Arthropoda; class Insecta; order Phasmatodea; family Phasmatidae; genus Clitarchus; species Clitarchus hookeri. The sequence goes on along the minus strand of NQII01004834.1, from coordinate 21,360 downwards.
CCAAACCTGACTTGTATTGTAGTTGGAATAACCTACAGATGTGAACATAAATTTTTTCCAAAAATAATTGAAAAAATTATTTCCCACCCGACAAGAAAATCGTAATGAAATCCCTAAACTTTTTTTGAAGTTCGGGATCCCGCACACCCCTGGTTTTTAGTATGTAACGATACTTTAAAATACAAAACTACCATATCGTAACCAAATTGCGACTGAACTGAAGCTACTGAATACTAATATACTAAATGGTGAATTTGAACACGGCCAGTACAGTTTTATTTTCATATTATTTCTGCATTTTCATATTTTCATGCGCAAAATAATTTTCTAATACTGGCATAAATCAAGTAATTTTAAACTGTTTTTGAGTGGTGATAGGTTATGTATTTGTAATAATTGGTTTTTATTGCTTCGATTCTTGGTCTTCCGATTCTCGATTATATGATTCTTCAAGGATTGCGGGTATCGAGGAATCGTGGAATTGAGTTCGACATCCCTAGTTATAATTATAAATCTAAATCGCTTAGATTAATTTTGACCATATACTAAAGCAGAGGCCATTTGGACAGGGTCAATTGCCTCGTGATGCTGCAGTACAATTAATTAAATTCTAAACTTTAAAAGTTGAATTACTGAAAATTGCTAAATATTTGCAACTTTGATTGAATGTTTTAATACAGTCATTCAAGACAAAGAAGAAAGATGGCTTTCCCTTAATTCCCATTAAATCATATTGTAAGGAAGGGTGTAATAAATAGCGTATTGTATAGAAGATTGATTTATATTTGTTGCAATCATTCTACACAGTATTGCTATGGTTTTTCATTTTTTCTGAAGGCTTTTCATGTGTTTTATTTAAGTTGTTTAATACAATATCTTTATTTGGGTGTATTCTTATTGTGTAGTTTGATGCAGTGTCATGTCGATTTTCACTTATCTTGTGTGTTTTAATTGACTTGCCTTCTTTTTGAATTCAAGATTAAATTTCCATTTCACAGTTGTGTCTCACTAATTATTTAAGGTGCCCCATTAATATTTTGATCTTTAACATTTATTGAAGGATTTTTTGCACTTTAGTCATGCTGTATATGGATACAGTTAACACACATTCTACAGGAAGTGGTTAACACAGTGTACTAGGTGCATTCTACAATGACTGTTCTACACTGCAACATTCTTGATGCAGGTATTGCAATACCAGCTTTAGCTATAATACCTCTACATAATGAACTTCTTTATAATGAAAACCTTTCTGTAACAAAATTTGTATTTGGTCTGATCAGAACTGTATATGAGACAAAGGCAGTTTCTACTGCTTATAACAAACTGTGATAACAGGTTTTGATAACTGAGATTGATAAATTAAATTCATGAGTCTTGCAGTTTTTTTTTTCATAATAGTTTTTTCAAACAAAATTAGTGGTGTATTCTTTCTACGGAAATGGTGAGTGGTCACAAGGGTTTACTACATATGTGCTCAAAAGAAAATCAGTTTTTAAAATATCTTTCATAACAGAAATAAAATACGAAAGAACAAATGCAATTCAATTTCAGCAGCAAATACATTCAAACTTCTCTGCTTGAGAGAAAAGAAGCACATTGTAATCACCTATCTGTAAAGAACTCCTCTAAAACAAAATGCAGAAATTCAGTCCCTTTAGTTTTGTTATACGGAAGTTTTATTGTTTATTAGCTTAGTTTTAGAGTTTGGCAGTATATATTACGTACACAGTCATAATGAATATTTATACATTGTTTGCAGAGAGAATGAAAGTAAATTTTACATTTTGCGCTTTTGTTATATGTTATGTACTTTTTATGTGCTGGCAGCTTAGCATGTCACTGAGGTGTATTTACACCTGCACACATACTTCAAAATAAGTTGACTGCCTATTACGCGAAAATTGATTCAGACACTCATGGTTCCTCAAAATTTGTCTGTATGACCTAGTTGCCCATACAAACCAAACCAAATTTCAATGCTTATTCCCNCCCAATCCCACTTTAAATGTGAGAATTGTGTCTAAGCAGCACATTTTGTTAACTGGGTGCACAAAGTCTTGTTCATACATGTCTAATGGAAAAGTTAGGCATTTTTATTGATGAAATATAAAGGTATTTATTAGCGTAATGTATTTTGAGCAAAATGATACTTCAGTTGTGCAGAAGGGACAGCCGAACAAGTTAAAATTAATAAAAAATTGGATTGTGGCGTTGCACATGTGCCTCACATACATAAGCGATTATTCCTTGGGTATAAATTTAGTTAATAGGGTGGTCTGAGGAAAATGATGACACCCCAGTTGTGCAGAAACAACCATTAAGTCAAAATTAATAAAAATTGGACTCTGCAGCATTATGATTAGGCCTAACATTCAGCACGTCTTTGCAGCAGTGAAATGATAAGTTTTAAATTAATGAAATTTCAATACTAGTTGGCGGATGGGCAGATATCAGCTTCGACTGTGTTCTACTGCACTCACTGCTATAATAAGCACATTATCTTTATAAAATACATTAAAGAAGAGCAAGTGGGAATTGGAGAGAGGGGGTACTATTGCTACTGCCACTATGCACACTACTATAGCTTGTAAAATACAACCACGCAGTCTTAAATGTTCTTTCTTGTGGTTTACATAACAAATACAGATGGTACATGATAAAATACAGTATTCATAATTGTTGCAGATGCACACACTTTTGAACTGATTTAAATAGTCAGTTGAGAATGTTCGGTGCACACTTATTTGAGAACAGTGCTTTTCAAATCTAAATGATTGAATTTTGTGGAATATAGTAACTGAAGTCTCTACATGTTTAAAATGTTTTCTTAATTTATGGAAAGGGACTAAGAGAGGATGAGAATTATCTTCTTCCTTTTGTAGTTTCTAAAATACCAAGCGCTGCATGCATGCATAAATTTTTTAAGAGTATGTGTATTAGCATAAGTTGACGAGCCTACAGAAGCGGTGGTTGGGAGCTTATTTGTAATACAGAGTTAAGAGCCTTGGCATTTATCAAAGTCTCTGTATTGTGCATTGTGTTCCACCTGTTGTGTGAGAAAGACACTGTCATTTTTTAAGAATTCTCAAGAATTACTTAAGTACTGTAAGCATGATGAAACATAAAAAGGTTTTGTGTTACAAGTTAATTATGTTGCATTTAACTGTACCAGTTAACACAAAATTAGGCAACATCAAATATTTTCATTTGCGTAATCATTTGCAGGCAAAGAAGAAAAACCCATTGCTGAGTGTTGACTTGGTTAGATCAAGAAAGAAGTGATCAATAGTTTATCATCAGTACCAAAAAAATTATACAGTGTAACATGTTTTTTTAAAATAATTTTTATAAACAGTTATATTTTGTGTATATTTTGTATTTGAAATAACATCCCACCCTATTTTCCTTGTATGGTGTAGTGTTTTTATTTGTTTACATCATTGCAGTTGTGATATGTGATTGTATTTATCCTTAGTGGCATGTCATATCTAATAGATTGTAAAATATGAAGTAGAGTATACTTTCAGAAGAATAAGGAATAATGCCAGTGGTGAAATGTGTTCAACTTTGGAGGGGGCAAATATGTAGGTAGGGAGGAGGGAGAGAACAAGCATTTAGGCACCCCTCTTAAGAATTTTTGCTTCTCTTATAAATTTCATTTTATTGTGATCAAACCCCAGTTACATGCCGCATAAAATATACAGAAAAGATTGTAACCCAGAAGCAGAGATGTATAAAGTATCGGAAATACAGTGGAACCCTGTTATAATGTTCCCTCTTTTAACATTTTCCTGCATAATAAATTGCTTTCTCTTGGTCCACAAACATGTTTACAAAATACAAAATTACCCTCTTATAATGTTTGCCCTTTATAAAGCTGACATTTCTAGGTACTCTTGAGAAATGTTATAACAGGGTTCTACTGTACATTTATAACAATTCATTGGAAATTGTACACAATATATCAATGCATCTTGGTGGTCCAAAATGATTTGGGTGATCATTTCCTTTCATTCTTGTGCCCTTTACTACATTTAGAGAGACTGAGCGGGGTGGCGCAGTGGTAACTCACTGGACTCTCATTCGGAAGGACCCGGGTTCAAGAATTAGCTAGCATTTTATTTTAGGGTATCACCTCAGAACTACAGTTTGTTAGCTTTATTTGTCTACAGTATTACACATTTTGACAGCTCTATTATTCTTGTTAATTTTTTTACATTGACTGATTTCATATGTCTTTGGAAGTGTTAAATTTTATTGAAGTTCTTCTCTTTGCACATTTACCTTATTTCTACTCATGAAGCATCAACGGAGAACTGTTTTACTTGTGTGCAACATTCATATTTAATTTTGGAACAATTTTGCTGAGAAATTCAATCTAAACTTTCACGTAAATTTGACTAAATTTCAGAATTTTAATTGAGGGCGTGGCTTACTTTTGAATGGTAACCAGAAGCCAGTAGATAAATTTTCTCATGTTCTCTAGCCGAAGATAATTAACTTTCAGCATGATTAATTATTTGACAATTATTTTGTGTCAGTCAAAAGAAAATTCAGTCTCACGTAAATTACTATTTTATTTGGTATGTTTTAGTGAGGTGATTTAGATTCTGATATTTCACATACAATTCTCTCTTGATGACAGTAATCTTTATCCTTTCTCATTGAAATTTTCTGAACTATTGAGTAATTTTTCTTGTTCTATCTGCATTCACTATTTTATGAATTTTCTTCCATTAATAAAACTTCACTTTTGCCACAAATGAGAGTCAAATTTTATTTGTACGTTAGAAAATAGTTAGATATTTTTCTTATTTNAAAACTTCACTTTTGCCACAAATGAGAGTCAAATTTTATTTGTACGTTAGAAAATAGTTAGATATTTTTCTTATTTCCAAAAGGTATGCTTGTGTTGTTTTTCGTACAAATTGTATGAACATTTTTGTCTTTGTCCTTTTCCTTACATGTTTGAAGTGTTATGTGTTATGTCTGATTTTGATGGTAATTGATGGGGTTGAGAATTCACACTAAGTACTTACTTGATTTTGGAAACAGATCTCTACAACATTCAAATAANGGTAATTGATGGGGTTGAGAATTCACACTAAGTACTTACTTGATTTTGGAAACAGATCTCTACAACATTCAAATAATTTTCAATGGTTAAAGACGTTGCTGAACATAAAAAGGGTTGCCTTTTTGATAACTAGCTGCAGCTAGCATGGAGGAAATATGTGGCGTCTAGACATTTTGCTTTGCATCACATAACACTTGACAAACAAACCTATATAATTTATTTTATATTACTCTCTCTTTTAAAACATTATTTTTCTTACATATTCAACTATTATCACACAGCCCAGTAAACACACTTTAACAAAGAGTGATGCATAATGTGTAGGCCTAACAAAGTTAGTTTTGTGTGGTGAGCAATTTGCCTACAAGAGAGTCTTATTTTCTTTGTGGCTCGTAACATTTGTTACATGAAACCAACAAACACGAAATTACTGACAATGATTCAAAAACCATAAGCGTGCCAGGAACCTCTACTTACAGCAAGGAAACAAATTTAGCAGTAGAGAAAAATGAAAACACTAATGAAAATTTTATTCAGAACATCATTTCTGAAAATACAATTATAAATGTTCCCGTGGAAAATGTTACGTCAGTACCCAAAACTTATGAATCTCAAAAATTAAAAATGTTGTCGTATCTAGTGCAGACGGTGCAAGACCTTCATCAAAAATTTGATGCTCGAGATTGTTGGTTTAATACACTTGAACACAATTTAAATGCTACTAATGTTAAGGTGCTGAAGTAGCTCGTCATGTACAAAATTTGCAGACAAACGAAATCCTCATGCAAACACCTCTACAAAATTTACACCATTCAGCAGATGAGGTAAAACTCAACCACAAAACTCAAATGAACAAAATTTAAATTGAGAACTAAAGTTTGTTCGAACAAGACACAAAACTTTCAGAATTTGAAAAATGTGACACATCCAACAAACGCATTGTACAGAAGAAGTACGAAGACACTGCCAACACCGTTCGTGTTTTGCAAGATTGTTTTCCATGTACAGTGAAACCTCTATTATTAGTTTTTCATGGGACCTACTGAAAAAAAAACTCAGCGTGCGGAACAACTTGTGGACCACTCTCCTCCTCAAAAAGTAAAGCCTAACCTAAAAAAAACTTTATTTTCATCCTTAGGTATAATGAGTTAATTGCCTGTAATGATCAGTGGGCATATCTTAAATACTAGATGAAAAAACATATCTCAGTCATTCAATACAAGTAACTATAGTCGGTTCATGACTGGAAGAGACTTTCTTGAAGCCCTGCTAAAGATCTACTTTCAAGCCCATTTCGTATCCTTCTGCCAAAGGGTAAACAAACATTGCCATGTGGCAGTCACATGGCAATGTTTACATTCCACTGTGCGTGTGTACATGTGTTCGTACATGCACGTACCCATCATAAAAGTTATGTATATATTATTAATGGATATTCCACAACCGTAAAGTTTTTAATCTTGAGAATTTCACACAAAAGAATATGTGATGCAAGCGAAAAACATTTCATTATATAAACCCAAAATGTGAGTATTAAAAATTAGATGTTTCGTGTGTGCGTGTGCGTGTGCGTGTGCGCGTGTGCGTGTGCGTGTGTGTGTGTGTGTGTGTGTGTCTGTCTCTCTCTCTCTCTCTCTCTCTCTCTCTCTCTCTCTCTCTCTCTCTCTCTCT